>OY992886.1:115785485-115970485 GCA_963921405.1 Cepaea hortensis | reverse complement strand
AAATAATGACATAATTTATGTGCCCTGTTACTCATTACCGGGGGGTGGGGGTTGCCAGATTGATGAGCGTTGACCCAAGTCAGTTCAAAGTTTAAATAATGGCAGTTACCATAATTTATGAGCGTCCAGACCAAACAAAAAATGGGTAAATGACACCGAAAGAAAAGTAAAATTGAGAAAGTATCCAAAATATCCAACTCCAAATGAAAAGTATCTAGAATTGCATCCAGCATCCAACGTCAGAAAACGGTATCCAGACGCCGGCAAAAACCTCTAGATCTGGATATCTTCTTCTTCTTCTTCAGCGTTCCGAGCCATTGAGGTTCTTTGCTGCAGATACAATCCGTCTCCATTCGTCTCTCTGGTGGACCTTCTCTTGCCAGTCGTTGATTCCAAGTGCTTGTAGATCTGTATATATATTATCTCTCCACCGCCTTCTTGGTCTACCTCGGGGTCTACGGTCATATAAAATATCTATATCTAGAATGGCAACCCTGATGTTGACCCGTTTGAGAATGTGCGCACACATGTGGGAACGGGGCACATCCGGCGAGGAAGGGACACAACCCGAGCACAACCAGCAGGCGTGAGTGGCATGTCCCGGGACCGTTGGTGCTGATTGATTCACAGATTGATTCACAGTCCATTCACAGATTGATTCACAGTCCATTCACAGATTGATTCACAGACGGTTCAGATTGATTCACTGAGACACTCGATTCTCAGTTCTAAGTTACAGTTGGTCCACAGTCAGTTCACCTGGGAGGTAGTTTATGTAGCTGGCCAGCTACACTTGCTAGTTAGTGGAGGAGGAGACGTGTTGTTGTCACTTGTTGCATTCAACTTGCCGAACCATTCTTAATATTTTACAGGTAAAAGAGTCTTTCAATTTGTCAGTCAAATCTGGTTTGCGTATAATTTAATTAATAATACTAACTTAGTAGTAAACATCCATACTTCAAGAGCTGAATATTGAAGAAGGTTGGCTATTAAAGAGGACAAAACAAAGAAAATTGAAATATTTTGGTCACTTGAAACGTTATGATGAAAGTTTTGAGAGAACAATAATAGAGGGGTATATGCCTGGGTCACCTGGGAAGAGAGGAAGAGGAAGGCCAAAGAGAAGATGGGTGCAGGATGTGGCGTATGATCTCCAGATGGGTGTATGGACGCAGGACATCTTGCTTATGATCGAGAGGTTTTCCGGAACAAAGTGACTATTTATACTCCGACTATGAATAAATTCTCCCTTTATTCATAATCAAACTTTCCCGGCTGGTCACGTGATTTACCAAGTCTCGCGACTTAACGTATTTGACGTCATCGGGACATGCAAGTGGCTATATAAATATATATTTTCGTTTTTTCAAAAACATATCCTCAGTAGCATAGTGGTAAGTGTCTCCGCCTGATACGTGGGAGCTCGAGGTTCGATTCCCTGCCTGACACTTTTAAAAAAAATTATTCAGCATTTAATATGGTGAAAGCGACTTTTTAATGAACAAATATTAGGAACTAAGGAAGTAAACAGGCACAGTGCAGAATGTGGCTTAGATATTAACTTCCAAAGACCAAAAACTATGATAATTAGCAGTGAAAAGGAAAGGTCATCAATGAACATCACAGTAAATGGGCAGATACTAGAACAAGTAACAAGTTTCTCTTATCTTGGACATATAATAACAGATGATGGCAGAAGTGAAATGGAAATCAAAAAGAGAATAGGAATGGCCAAAAATGCTTTCAACGGCATGAAATCAGTATTAACATCTTGAGAGATTAATAACGCATTAAATGAGAATTGTCAAATGTTAACGTATATTCAACGCTACTGTATGGCGCGGAAGCCTGGACATTGAACAAGCTTTAAAAGACATGATACCCTTATAAAAACCATACTGGAAGGCAAGGTTGAGGGCAAGCGAGCAAGAGGTAGACAATGATACAAGTGGGAGGATACCAATTCTAGAAGATTATTCTTGATATTTAAACAGCCAGAAAGGACTAACGTAATGTCACAGTTCGACTATGAATAAAGGGAGACTATTCATAGTTGAAGTATGAATAAAGCTCAGCTTTATTCATACTTCAACTATGAATAAAGTCTACCTTTCCGGATGGTTGTTATGGGAGCGAGGTTCTGCAAAGGACATGCTACTGAATGAATGAGTAGTAAACAAGAGAAAACTACTGATGGGACACTTTTAGTTGTTTATCATATGCTGCAGCCTAACACTTAATATAATAAATCACCAATTCTTTTCTTTATTAACAACTACTCGGTATTATTTGTGAGTTATTTACTGACTGATCACATAATATATATTTTGTTGTGTATCCCTTACGGGACGTTGCAGTCAACACCAGCATTTGCAGCTGCTGTTGATGTACTAGGCAAGTGTTACGTTCAGTAGTTTGCCATTTCTTTCTGAACGACCGGCCCCTATACCTTTTTCGAAAAAACCAGCACTGCCGTGTTTCGAACCCGGGTATACGGGCTTACAAACCGCATTCGCAAGCCCTTAGCCACAGAGACCGGTTTATATATACAGTACAGAAAATTATATATTCATGGAGGGACTAACGGCACTCTTCCGAACGATGGTCCCAAATTATTTAGCGTCAAAAGCATCCCTTACAGGGCCTCATTAGCTGATATAATAAAAAATACGAACTACGAACTAAAATATAGAACTGAGAAAATAGAAATACGTACCACTAATATTTCACAGTTATACATGTAAATTGTGGCACTAAATTGTAAATACTGTCGGAAAACATGTTCTAAACTCTTGTATCAGTATATCCGCAGGGAAAAAAATTATACATATCGGAACGAGCATTGAATGTGTTGTCGATCACTTCCGGTTCAGTGTGTGGCGGACTGCTCGACCGATCAATGGATACAATAATAAATGTTTGTGGACCCAGAGGATCCTCACTGTCGTCAGTATAGGCCCAGAAACATTTGTTGTATCCATCGATCGGTCTAGCAGTCCCCCACACACTCAAATGTCGATCAGTCTAGTGTCTAACAGATGGCCATACTCTCAAACGTAAGTGATTGACAACACATCGGCCCGGAAATGACCATATGAGGGATGCATTTTACACTAAATAATTTGGGACCGTCATTCGGAAGGGTACCAGGACTAACATCTAATTGTGTGTTATTTACTGACTGATCACATAATATATATACTGAAAATGATATATTCATGGAGGGACTAACGTCTAATTCATCTATTTGTGTGTTATTCACTGGCTGATCACATAATATATACAGTACAGATAATGATATATTCATGGAGGGACTAACATCTAATTTATCTATTTGTGTGTTATTTACTGGCTGATCACACATAATATATCAATCAATCATGTGTCATGCCGGAAAGCGTTCGCGGTCATGACTCGCCATTTCACTCGATCACCAGAGTCGTGGATCAGCTCAGTGTTCCTGTCTCGTCCATACCATATGGCCAAGCCATCCAGGTATTTTCCTCTCAGTCTTCCTCTTGGTCTGTTCCCTTTGATCTTGCCAGTTGTTACTAAGTTCTCCAATCCATTTTGACTGTGTAAGTCTAATTTCTCTAATCAATTTACTAGTTTTATTTGTCTCCTGTAGTACTTGGTCATTGGTTTTTCTGTCTGTCCTTGGTATTCTTTGCATTTTCTCAGAAACCACATTTCTGCAGCCATCAGATGTTTTTCAGCTTGACTGCACATTGTCCAAGTTTCACATCCATACAAAAGAACAGGCTCTATGTATCTCCTCAACACTCTTTTTCTCGTTTCAATTTACATCTTTTTATAGGTCAGAATGTTTTTCATCTTGCTAAAGCCTACTTTCGCCATGGCGATTCTTGTTCTAATCTCTTCAAGGCATCTCCCATCAGATGTTATGACTGTTCCGAGATAATTGTACCGATTCACTTGTTGAAGAATATTCCCATTTACTTGTATATTACATTGTGGTACTTCGTTCTTCCTAGTGACGACCATAACCTGTGTCTTTTTACAATTTAATTCTAACCCCAGTTACTCACTGTGTACAACAACCACATCTACTAATTGTTGCAGATCCTGCGCATTGTCTGAATCATTGTCTGAATTAATACTGTATCATCTGCATATATAATGTTATTGATGTTTCGTCCTCCAATGCTGATTCCATTTATATCGTCTACATTTCTGAAAATATTTTCACTGTACAGGGAAAAAAGATCTGGAGACATTACACATCCCTGCCTAACACCTCTTAATAGGCTGATATTGTCCCACTTCATTATCAATCCTTATGGCAGCTAGTTGTTTCCAATATATGTTTTTTAAAAGTCTAATGTCTTTCCCATCATTGTGTAGATCTGCAAGCATATCCACCATGTTGACATGTCTAACTCTATCAAAAGCCATTGTGTAGTCAATAAAGCAAAGATGTATATCCTTGTTTACTTCTATAGCACGTTCAATAACTGTTCACAGCATATACACAGCATTTACTGTACCCTTTCCTTTCACAAACCCACATTGTTCTTCCCATATTTCAGGTTGTAATTTCTTCCTCACTCTCTGCATGATAATTCGTAGCAAAATCTTTGTGATGTGACTCATTATACTAATTGTTCAATGTTGATCACATTCCAAGGCTCCTGATTTCTTTGGGATTGCAATAAATACAGAATTACATAATTTAGAAGGTATATCTCCAGTATCATATAATGTGTTCAGCAGTCTAGTGACTTGCTCTAGTCCATATTCTTCTAAAGCTTTAATCATTTCTGTTGTGATGTTATCTTCACCGGGGGCCTTGCCAGCTTTCATATGCTTAAGAACATTTCGAACCTCCATCTTCAAAATTGGCGGTCCTTCATTATTAAATCTAATATCATACTGTTAATTGTCAGGTCTTAGTCAGATATGACTGAGCTACCGTATAACAGTAGGCGGTACTACCTGCTTTCTGTTAGCGCTGAAAGTTGGGCGGTGCTTACCAAACCCAACACCCCACATTTAGCCAACGGCTTCGGGTGGAAGAGCGCAATTGGGAGGGTACAAGCCTTACCCTGGTGCGAGGAAATGCAACCTAAAGACAAAATGGCAGGACAGACCAGGCCCTAAGCCTCGGTTGGTGGCTGGTCTAGGATCGAAGCTCCGACAGGCGGACAGTTAGAGCATTGCTTTGCTGATCCGGCAGTTTCTGCAGCTTGTCTTGTTCCAGATGTAGAGGTATTACCTTTCCTCTGGAGTGAACTAGGCAGGCCGAGAGGGATCATGCTGCATGGGCAACACATGATCTCTATATTTTGGCCCAGGCTTTGTGCTATGGAGAGGCAATAACTCCATCCCTGGTCTTAACCAGTCTCGGAATCAAAGCGAGAGGCAACTGTTACTGGTTATAAGTCCCTGTCAATTAGTGTAGACATGGGGCGCCATGCGTTGCCTCTGATGGTGGGAGACACCTACAGATGTCGCTGATCAGCTACTGCCCGCCTCAAGCTGGGCAGCAATTGGGTGCTGATCCGCCACAGCTTGCCTGCTTCAATGGGTGCTTGGGGCTAGGACAAAACCTGAATCGCACGCTGTAAAACCAATGCACCAGGTACTAATTTAAAAGAAAAATAGAAACCTCAAGCTACGGCTTGCAACCTGGAACGTGAGAACCATCTGTCCAGGATTTTCCACTGACTTGACCAATATTGACGATGTGAGAAAAACGGCTGTGATTGATGCCGAACTCAATCGTCTAAACATTGATATTGCTAGCCTGCAGGAGACTCACCTCGCTGAGGAAGGGTCACCCAGGGAAAACAATTACACCTTTTTTTGGAAGGGTAGGGGGCAGGCAGAAAAAAGGCAACACGGTGTGGGCTTTGCAGTGAAGAATTTGCTACTGGGAATGACGGACATTCCAGCAGGAGGAAATGAAAGACTATTATCCCTGCGCTTGACACCCTCTTGTGGTTTTGCCACCATTATTACTGCATATGCACCGACACTCAATTCCTCTGATGATGTGAAGGACTCGTTCTATGAGGAGTTAGACTCTGTGATCAAGGCAGTTCCAAAATCTGACTACATTTATATGCTCGGTGATTTCAATGCTCAATGAATGAGTTCATGGCCAGTGTGCCTTGGAAAATACAACATCGGTCGCATAAATGAAAGTGGGCAAAGGTTGCTGGAGCATTGCAACAGAAATGACCTATGTATTACAAACTCCTTTTTTAAAACAAAAGAGCTGCATACGGTCACATGGAAACATCCAAGATCCGGCCATTGGCACCAGCTGGACTTCATCATTACACGGAGACAACATCTGAACCATATATCATTGACTCGAAGTTACCAAAGTGCTGACTGTGATACGGATCATTCTTTGGTTGCTGCAAGGGTTAGACTGAGACCAAAGAGAATCTACACAGCTAAACACAAATCTAGCCCCAGGATTAATATTAAACATTCACGATCCTGAAAAGTGCGTTCAGTTTCAACAGCAACTTGAAGAAGCTTTCACTGATACACCAGAAAATTGTACAGTAAGTGAAAAGTGGGGTAAACTTAAGGAATCTCTTTATAAAACTGCTGTAGGGGTTTACGGCACTGTGGATCATAAGAGGCAGGACTGGTTTGCGGCAAACAGCCAGACTCTGCAGCCCTTGATTGATAAGAAGAAGATAGCTCTCTTAAGAAACAAGGAAAGACCAACGCGTAATACTCTGAGTGAGCTAAAGCAAGCTAGGAAGGATGTGCAAAAGGCTGCCAGGCAGTGTGAAAATGATTATTGGATCAAGTTATGTGAGTCCATTCAAATCGCAAGTGATAAGGGAAACATAAGAAGCATGTATGAAGGAATAAATAAAGCCTGTGGTCCAATGATCAAAAGAAGTGCACCATTGAAAACCTTGACTGGAGAAATCATAACTGATAAGAAACAGCAGATGGGTAGAGCACTATTTGGAGCTTTACTCAAGTGAGACCAAACTAGTGGATGATGCCCTCAAAGCCATAGAGGCTCTACTAACTCTTGACCACCTGGACACACTTCCCACCATAACAGAAGTTAAGTGTGCTATAAATGAACTTGCATCTGGCAAGGTTCCAGGTAAGGATGGGATTCCAATAGAGGTTATAAGGAGTGGGCAAGACACACTCACTCTACAGATCCACCAGCTAATAGAACTATGCTGGCGAGAAGGACAATTCCCACAGGATTTCAAAGATTCAAGCATCATAACACTGTACAAGAACAAGGGCGATCGGAGCGACTGTAACAACTATAGGGGTATCTCACTTCTGTGTATTGTTGGAATAGTATTTGCCAGAATTGTTCTGCGCAGACTTCAAGTCCTAGGAGATCAAGTCTACCCCGAATCACAGTGTGGCTTTCGACAGAACCGGTCTACCATTGATATGATATTCTCATTGCGACAAATGCAAGAAAAATGCAGTGAACAGAATCAACCACTGTTTATTGCCTTCATCGACCTCACAATGGCATTTGATTTGATCAGTCATGAGGATCTGTTCAAGGCACTAAAGAAGATTGGCTGCCCACCAACTCTTCTGTCCATTGTGGAATCGTTCCACACAGGCATGAAGGGTATAATCAAGTTTTATGGTGCAACTTCTGAAGAGTTTGAAATCAAGAGTTGAGTTAAGCAAGGTTGTGTACTAGCTCCCACCCTCTTTGGAATATACTTTTCACTTCTTCTGAAATATGCCTTTCGTGATCAGGATGGTGGTATGTACATTCACTCATGGCGGCCTCTACAATGCTCAGAAATTGAAGGCCAAGACCAGAATTAGGAGGGTACTGATAAGAGAGTTGCTTTTTGCAGATGATGCTGCAGTTACAACCCACTCTGAAGAAGAATTACAATGTCTACTATCTGCATTCTCCAATGCTTGTTCTGAATTTGGTTTAACAATTAGCAAAAAGAAGACACAGATTATGTCACAAGGGGTACCATCAATCTTTATTGACAATGCCGAACTAGAGATGGTAGACCATTTTACATATCTAGGATCAGTGGTAAATAGCAAATTATCCCTAGATCAAGATCAGGAAATCAACATTCTGATTGGTAAGGCAGCAACAACGAACAGGTTAAGAACAAGAGTCTGGGAGAACAGGAAGCTTACTGCCAAAACAAAAGTCCTCGTCTACCAAGCCTGTGTCTTTAGTACTCTTCTTTATGGCAGTGAAACCTGGACAACTTACTCACACCAAGAGAAACGTTTAAACAGCTTTCATATGCGGTGTCTGCGAAGAATTCTTGGTATTTAAGTGGCAAGACTAAATCACAAATACTGAAGTATTGGAAAGATCAGGTTGTGTGACGGTTTATTCCATGCTCAGTCTTCGTAGACTTAGATGGATGGGACATGTTAGGAGGATGGATGATGGTAGAATACCAAAGGACATCTTTTTTGGTGAATTACAGATGGGTAAGAGATCTCAGGGTCTGCCTCTACTACGATACAAAGATGTGTGTAAGCGGGACACGATTGATACAGACATTGATAATGCACATTGGGAGCAAGTCGCAGCTGACCCATGTTGCATGGAGGACAAACATCAGAAATGGAATAAAGACAAAGGAGAAAATTATTGCAGATAAGTCACACACCGAGCGTTTGAGACGTAAGATGGTGCATGATGGTGGAAATGACCACGTGTTCACATGACCCCACTGTGAACGGACATTTACAGCGCAAATTGGCCTTATCAGTCACATTCGCTACCGCCATAGGTAAAAGTTATTATGCCTTTTTAAAGCACAAACTATCGTCTGTCAAGACGGCAAGGTGCCAATGATCATACTGTTTCTCTTTGTTATTCTCATAAAAGTTTTTCACGTAATCTGTCCATTCATGTATAATCTGATCTTTTTCTATTATGATTTTGCCATCTTTAGTTTTTAGACAGCCTGTTGATGTACTTGTTCTTTTATTAGTAAGTTCCTGAATTCTTTTGTGCACTAATTTGGTATTTTGACTGTTGTGTTGTTTTTCAATGTCTAAGCACTTTTCCTCAAGCCATGCTTCTTTTGCCTCCTTACATAATATTCTGACTTGTCTATGAATTTCTTCATTTTTGGCAGAATTATTTTTTTTGAGTCTTCTTGTTTCCATTAGGTGTAAAATTTCTTCAGTCATCCATTTCTTACGACCCACCTACTTTAATTTTGGAATAGTTGTTTCTGCAGCCAAACTGATTGAATTCTTCAACATTTCCCATTGATCATTCACATCCTGGAATAGGATCTCTAGATCAGACAATATATCAAATCTGTTCTGTACTTCTATGTTGAATTTGTTTTGTATTTCCTTGTCATTACTCAGTGTACACAAATCATATTTAGTGTTTCCTGTTATATACTTGACTTTCTTCAACTTTATCCTCAATGTCCCTGTAAGTAATCTGTGGTCACTTTAACAATCAGCACTGGGAACTGTTTTTGCTATTGTTAACACATTTCTAAATCCTCTGCTAATGAGAATGTAGTCAATCTGGTTTCTAATCCTGTTATTAGGACTCCTCCGTGTCCATAATCTTCTTGGGTGTTGCTTAAACCAGGTGTTTCCTACAATCATTTCCTGTTCTTTTGCCCACTCTACGAGTCTGTATCCTCTTTCATTTATCTCTCCTAAACCATAGTTTCCTACTGTGTATCTATCACCTTGATTTCCTACTTTTGCATTGAAGTCTCCTAATATGATGTTATTTCTGAATTTTTACATTTCTTTAAGGCAGACTCTATGCCATTATAAAATTCCTCTACACTATCTTCACTGGATTCTCCTGTTGGGGGAATATACTTGAATAACATTTATGCTAAAAGGTCTGCCACTTAATTTAACTAGTAGAACTCTGTCCGACATGGCCCAATATCCGTTAACAGATTTTGATGTTTTCCGGTCCAAAATAATTGCCACTCCCCTTTGTCGATCTTCACCTCCAGAATAAATAATCTTAAAATCTTCATCTATCTTGATGCCTGCTCCTGTCCATCTCGTTTCGCACATCCCTAAAATATTAATTTTGTTCTTTTTCCAGTTCTTGTTTTATGTTTTCTAATTTGCCGTCGTTGTCTATCGTCCTAACATTCCATGTTGCTAATTTTAATGCCTCTGTCCTTGCCTTGCGATGATAATTCTTTAGGCAAATCATAATGTACTAGGCACTTTTAAAGAGGTAGTTTGCCGTTGCTTTCCTCTATGGCAGTGACCATACTGGCCAGGTGACCGCAACCATTGTCTCTTGAAAGAGATCCTCTGCCTGCCGTTGCGAAACTTGAGACCGTAACCAACAAATATCTGTCGGCTACCCTCACAGTTTCATCCACCACCTGCCTTCCGTGGCTTCTTTTGAACACTTCCAATAAACGAATACAAAATGGCACCACATAATCCACAGGAAAACACTAAACGGCGTAAAACACTAAACATCGTCTCCCGAAGAATAAATGTGTCACGTTCTTGCCATTTGTATACGGATAATAATATTCATGACCAGCCAGTTTCCCCGCTTCATGCATCAACAAAATGTCATTGTGTTTGTCCAGGGTCCATCTTTTTGTGCCATGCCAGGTCTACATGAACTAATATTTCTGGTGTTATACTAGAGAACATTGTGTATGAACTAATATTTCTGGTGTTATACTAGAGAATATTGTACATGAACTAATATTTCTGGTGTTGTGCTATAGAACATTCTGTATGAACTATTTCACCATTGTTCTGATGTATAAAACAAATGTTTGTGGTCATGTACTGGTGATATGTTTCCTCACGTACTGGTTGGTGATGTGTCATCTGAAACAGTTGTAGCAGCAATGGGACGCTATCGTAGGAAGAAGATGCACAAAGGAGATAAGCCATTAAAGGAAAAATATCGCACAAAGCGCAGAACTCGTGACCTGGATCTCATTCATGATGACATGAAGGTGCCTAGTCTACTCCTCAACCAGAAGGTGGATCTCGATAAACCGGGAGCTGCTCAGTTTTACTGCCTACACTGCGCGTAAGTTACAGCCTGTTAATTATTATGTGTCAGTTAGCGCCTTTGGATTATTGTTGTGTTGGTGTCAGCATGCAAATTGTTATAACTGTCAGTTACAGCATGTGAATTATTGATGTGTGCAAGTTACAACCTATTAATTATTGTTGCATGTAATTTAGTCTGAATTATTGTTGCTGTGAGATACAATCTCTAATTATTGTTGCTGTGAGATACAATCTCTAATTATTGTTGCTGTGAGATACAATCTCTAATTATTGTTGCTGTGAGATACAATCACTAATTATTGTTGCTGTGAGATACAATCTCTAATTATTGTTGCTGTGAGATACAATCACTAATTATTGTTGCTGTGAGATACAATCTCTAATTATTGTTGTTGTGAGATACAATCTCTAATTACTATTGTTTGTAATTTAATTCTGTGAATTATTGTTGTAATCTGTCATTATTGTGTGTAAGTTGAAGTTTGCAAATTGTTGTATTGGTTACAATCAGTACATTATTGTTGCATCTGTGGCAGTTCTAATTTATTATCAGTGAATATTGCACATGCTACATCAGTATAAATAGCACAGAACTATAGTCAGTCAGTATTGTCTGTGGTATAGTTATATTTATAGAGCTAAGGTCAGTTATATGTAGTATAGTATGTGTTATACACTGAATAAGGACGTATACTCGGTGAATAATGCATATGTTATATAGAAAATGCCGTCTCATTGGCGAAGTAGTTACGGACACAGTTTGCGTGATTTGGCAGCAGACTGCATTGCATTGGTTTTTTTATGAAATGGTATGGGCGCCGGTCGTTCAGAATGAATGTAAAAACTTGCCAAGAGATCACAACAGCAAAACACGCTGGTGTTGACTGCAACATCCTGTAAAGGATATGCAACTAACTTTTATATAGAGAATAAGGACATGTGAAAGAAACATGTTTTATCTAGAAGTCTGTGTATTTTCAGGAAATACTTCATCAATGACAAGGCGTTGAGTGATCATTTCAAGAGCAAGCCACACAAAAGAAGGTTAGTTCTGCCAGGCTTCAGCTTGTGTCTTCATCAACACTTTAATCATAAATCCATTGGTACAGGGGTGACAGAGTCCGACCTGGGGTGTGTTTTGTGGGGCATAACAGTATCTGATGCCTAGGGGTATGAGTTGTAAACTCATTCATTCATCATCATCATATCGTCCCCAAGGTTAGTTTCGGACCCTGCTTTCTGCCGCATCTCAGACTCTGCATTTAACTATACGGCCTCACTTCAATGGTTGACTTCAACTTTGGCGTCAACTAACTGAATCAAGCCCACTACAACAACTCAACGCTAGTTCGGGTTTTTTTGACGATCTATGCCTCAAAACACTTTACAACAAATACTCACAATTGCGCGCACAGTTATACAACATAGTATCACAAATCTACACTACATTTCTACACAATGTGTGGTCGTTGTCACCTTCTCTAACGAGGTGCGTCCGGTCACGACCACACTCTCGAGCTCCAATCCCCTGAATGCCCATTTCATCTTCGAGATCACGCTCCAGTGACAATCTCCCTTGCCACGTGTCACGATCCGCAATTGTCACGTCCTTCTTAGTGACGTTTCGTCACTATGCCATGAGCTACAATTCGACCCACGGCAAGTGGAATGTGTTATAAACCTATGGCATGCGACAGAAAGTCATGTTATTAATGATGCCCCAACCGACTCAAACTGGTTGTAAACAATGTAATGGCAATCAACCGACACAACGGTGTGATAACATTAGACTAATGTTTATTGCTTATAAGCGTTTGTTACATATAACATGAAAACTCCTTATTCCAAACCCCCGCACAATCACTCAATACTGGCTAACCCTCTATGTATTCATGTCTATCTAAAACAGCCCCCGAACTAAAAATGGTTCTAAAACCCGACCCTTTTTTTTTTTCCATCTTAAACACTAACTGTCCACAACAACAATCCCTTCTTCCGTCTTTCATCTTACACCACGCATGCACACCACACATGCGCCGAGCTGTGTGTACATTAACCACATCCCGGGCCAGTAGCTAATGTGGTTAAACTTGATTTGGTTTCATGTGTCATATGGGGCTGTGACAGAATGATGATGATGAAACATGTCTTAGAGCAGTGGTTGTCAGCCAGCCTTGCTGTGTTCACAGTTAGCACATGGGAACGGGTCAGTCAGACTTGCTGTGTTCACAGTTAGCACATGGGAAGGGTCAGTCAGACTTGCTGTGTTCACAGTTAGCACATGGGAAGGGTCAGTCAGACTTGCTGTGTTCACAGTTAGCACATGGGGCTGTGACAGAATGATGATGATGAAACATGTCTTAGAGCAGTGATTGTCAGTCAGACTTGCTGTGTTCACAGTTAGCACATGGGGCTGTGACAGAATGATGATGATGAAACATGTCTTAGAGCAGTGATTGTCAGTCAGACTTGCTGTGTTCACAGTTAGCACATGGGGACGGGTCAGTCAGACTTGCTGTGTCCACTGTTAGCACACGGGAACGGGTCAGTCAGCCTTGCTGGCTGTTTCCACTGTTAGCACATGGGGATGGGTCAGTCAGCCTTGCTGTGTTCACTGTTAGCACATGGGAACGGGTTAGTCATCCTTGCTGGCTTTGTCCACTGTTAGCACATGGGAACGGGTCAGTCAGCCTTGCTGTGTTCACTGTTAGCACATGGGAACGGGTTAGTCATCCTTGCTGGCTTTGTCCACTGTTAGCACATGGGAACGGGTCAGTCAGCCTTGCTGTGTCCACTGTTAGCACATGGGAATGGGTCAGTCAGCCTTGCTGTGTCCACTGTTAGCACATGGGAACGGGTCAGTCAGCCTTGCTGGCTTTGTCCACTGTTAGCACATGGGGATGGGTCAGTCAGCCTTGCTGTTAGTTAGTTAGTTAGTTAGTCGACAGATCATCCTCGTTGCACATCGAACCATTCAGTCCATAAGTGCTCGGATCCCCTCAGCAAATCCTGCAGCGTGTAGCGGCTAACGACGCCAGTTCTGTGTTGGTTTATCAATCTTCTTTGGCTTCCTGTGTAGTGTTCTTGTTTGGCCACCCCTCTTTTAATTTGCTGCTCTAGCAGTCTGGCCATTGTTGTAGATTCACAGTCATCACTTGGTTCTCGCAAAAGTCTCACATCACGTAGAGCATTCAGAATGTCAGCCTGGTCCATGGCGCGTCCGCCCTCCACAGTAGCCTCACCTGCGAGCTTGTCAGCCCGCTCATTTCCTTGTACTCCCGCATGCCCTGGCACGAAGATGAAACTAATCTTTGCCAGCCGAGGCAGCAACCATTCTCTTCGGATCGACCCCTCCTCTATCCTCTTGATCATGTTCATTGAGTCGCTAAGGAAACAAGCCCTAGTGAATGTCTGTGTCTCGAGCCATGTTATTGATTTACTTACTGCCATGACTTCTATGGTCAGGCTACACAGCCTTGCTGTGTCCACTGTTAACATATGTCGCTGACAGATGTCCCAACATGTCTGACTTGTCTGTGGAATCATCCTCAGGTTGAAGGCTCTACAAGTGGAGGCCTACAGTCAGGCTGAGGCCAACAGAGCTGCAGGCATGGGCTCCTATGTAGCCCCGAAACCAGTGTCAGTCACGCCGCAGGACAAGATGTCATCGCAGGACAAGATGTCATCACAGGACAAGATGTCATCACAGGACAAGATGTCATCACAGGAGCAGATGCTGGTAGACGGGACTGGGGACACATCTGTGAAATAAATTGCTTGAAAAAGTTGCCTGTGTGTGGTCTATTCATCAGATATCGCTGGCTGTGTGTGGTCTGTTCATCAGATATCGATGGCTGTGTGTGGTCTATTCATCAGATATTGCTGGCTGTATCAACCTGTCTGTCTGTGTGTGGTCTATTCATCAGATATTGCTGGCTGTGTGGTCTGTTCATCAGATATTGCTGGCGTGTGTGGTCTATTCATCAGATATTGCTTGCTGTGTATGGTCTATTCATCAGATATTGCTGACTGTGGTCTATTCATCAGATATTGCTGTCTGTGTGTGGTCTATTCATCAGTTATTGCTGGCTGTGTGTGGTCTATTCATCAGATATTACTGGCTGTGTGTGGTCTATTCATCAGATATTGCTGGCTGTGTGTGAACTATTCATCAGATATTGCTGACTGTATGTGGTCTATTCATCAGATATTGCTGTCTGGGGTCTATTCATCAGATATTGCTGGCTGTGTGTAGTCTATTCATCAGATATTGCTGGCTGTGTGTGGTCTATTCATCAGATATTGCTGGCTGTGTGTGGTCTATTCATCAGATATTGCTGTCTGTGTGTGGTCTATTCATCAGATATTGCTGTCTGTGTGTGGTCTATTCATCAGATATTGCTGGCTATGTGGTCTATTCATCAGATATTGCTGTCTGTGTGTGGTCTATTCATCAGATATTGCTGTCTGTGTGTGGTCTATTCATCAGATATTGCTGTCTGTGTGTGGTCTATTCATCAGATATTGCTGGCTGTGTGGTCTATTCATCAGATATTGCTGTCTGTGTGTGGTCTATTCATCAGATATTGCTGTCTGTGTGTGGTCTATTCATCAGATATTGCTGGCTGTGTGGTCTATTCATCAGATATTGCTGTCTGTGTGTGGTCTATTCATCAGATATTGCTGTCTGTGTGTGGTCTATTCATCAGATATTGCTGTCTGTGTGTGGTCTATTCATCAGATATTGCTGTCTGTGTGTAGTCTATTCATCAGATATTGCTGTCTGTGTGTGGTCTATTCATCAGATATTGTTGTCTGTGTGTGGTCTATTCATCAGATATTGCTGGCTGTGTGGTCTATTCATCAGATATTGCTTGCTGTGTGGTCTATTCATCAGATATTGTTGTCTGTGTGTGGTCTACTCATCAGATATTACTGACTGTGTGTGGTCTACTCATCAGATATTGCTTGCTGTGTGGGGTCTATTCATCAGATATTGCTGGCTGTGTGGTCTACTCATCAGATATTGCTGGCTGTGTGGTCTACTCATCAGATATTGCTGGCTGTGTGTGGTCTACTCATCAGATATTGCTGGCTGTGTGTGGTCTACTCATCAGATATTGCTGGCTGTGTGTGGTCTACTCATCAGATATTGCTGGCTGTGTGGTCTACTCATCAGATATTGCTGGCTGTGTGGTCTACTCATCAGATATTGCTGGCTGTGTGTGGTCTATTCATCAGATATTGCTGGCTGTGTGTGGTCTATTCATCAGATATTGCTGGCTGTGTGGGGTCTATTCATCAGATATTGCTGGCTGTGTGTGGTCTATTCATCAGATATTACTGGCTGTGTGTGGTCTACTCATCAGATATTGCTGGCTGTGTGTGGTCTATTCATCAGATATTGCTGGCTGTGTGTGGTCTACTCATCAGATATTGCTGGTTGTGTCGGCTACTTGTCTGTGTGTGGTCTCCATCCGTGATGTGCCATGCCGGAAAGTGTGGGCGGTCATGACTCGCCATTTCACTCGATCACCAGAGTCGTGGATCAGCTCCGTATTCTTGTCTCGACCAAGGCACGTGCCCAAGTCATCTAGGTATTTGTGGTTAAGGGATGTTTGATTGCGGGATGGGTAGAGGATATGTGGGTGGGTGAGTGTGTGTAGGTTAGGAGATGGTGGGAGTTGTTTGTATGGGTGGGCTCGGGATCTGTGAGTGGGCTGGGGGAGATGGGAGATTATGTGGGTGGGTGTGGAATTTGTGTGTGGGTAAGTGCAGGATATGTGAGATGGCGGGGAGATGTGTGCGTGGGGGATGTGTGGTTGAGGGATGTGTGTTTGGCTGGGTGGTTGGAGGTGTGTGGGTGGAGGAGAATATGTGGGTGGGTGTTTGTTGGTGGGTAATGGGACGGATGGAGGATATGTGTGGGTTGGGGAATGTATGTCTGCTTGAGGTGTGGGTGGATGGGATGTGTGGTTGGTGGGAGTGTGTGTGGGTGGTGGGGTTTGTATGAGGGCCTGGGGTGTGTGGCTGGGTGGTGGATGTGTCTCCTAACATGGTAATATGCGTTGTTTATGTTTACAAAATTCATTTCACAATGTTTTTCCTATGCACTATTGATGAATGAAAGATGAGTGATTGGAAGGGCCGAATGTAAGACGGGCCTGCGTGCCCAATTCGTTACCCTTTGAAAATAAAGTCCGTTCGTTCGTTCGTTCTCTTCTCTTCGATCTTGCCAGTTGTCACCAAGTTCTCCGATTCATTTCTTCTCATAACATGTCCAAAATTTTTTGGACTGTCTACGTCTAATGACTAATCAGTTTACAATCTTCATTTGTTTCTTGAAGGACTTGTTCATTGATTTTTCTGTCTGTCCATGGTATTCTTTCCATTTTCCCCAGAAACCACATTTCCACAGCCATCATATGTTTTTTTTAGCTTTCTTGCTCATTGTCCATGCTTCACATCCATACACAAGTACAAATTCTATGTAGCACTTCAACTTTCTTTTTCTCATTTCAATTGACATCTTTTTATTGGTCAGAATGTTTTTCATCTTGCTAAAGGCTACTTTCGCCGTGGCGATTCTTGTTCTAATCTCTTCAAGGCATCTCCCATCAGATGTTATTACTGTTCCGAGATAATTGTACCGATTCACTTGTTGAAGAATATTCCCATTTACTTGTATATTACATTGTGGTATTTCGCTCTTCCTAGTGACGACCATAATCTGTGTCTTCTTACAATTTAATCCCAGTTGTTCACTGTGTGTAACAACCACATCTACTAATTGTTGCAGGTCCTGCTCATTGTCTGCAATCAATATTGTATCGTCTGCATATCTAATGTTATTGATGATTCGTCCTCCAATGCTGATTCCATTTATATCTTCTACATTTCTGAAAATCCCACTATTTAATTTGCCTTATGGATTCCAGACAAGAGTGTCTAAGTATATTTATCTCAGGTTTTCTCACTACATAAGTAGTATGTCATGCACCATATTCACCGGATTCTGGTGGCACATATTCCCTCTATATTTCTACTAATTATCAATCGTGCACCACATTTTGAAAATTATTTTTAGATATTATTTTTGTTTCTCCTGGCGCTGCCTGCACGTTTCAATGACATAAGAGGGGTGGGGGTCTTGGTAGGTATTTTTGAAAAAGTGACCACTGGTTTTAAATGGGGTATGTGAATAGATGGTTGTGTGTCATAAGTGTTATAGAAGCATCATCATACACAGGTGTAGGGGTACAGGGTAGAGTTACGGGATAGGTTTTACAGGGCACGTGCGGATAGGTCCAGTGGTTGGGGTGATATAGTTGATAGGTGCAGTGATTGGGAACATGTGCAAAGAAGCTTCAAATGAAAACTGTAAAATCCACAAAGACTGCTATATATAAATAAAGAAACTATTTATTAACTACTTATAAAGAATATTAAAAAAAAAAAAAGAAGTGGAAAATTGCAGAGTTGTATATTGGCTTTCTTTCTGATAGGTGTTAGTGATCATAACAGGATGATAACTTCAAATGTTCTTAAAAGACTGCCAGTGTGACTAATGATAATGATGTTATGTCTGTAAAAGAATGATCGGTAGGTCGGGCTTGGGTATCTATGTATTGAGTTGTCTTCTGTGGGTGATACCGGGTCGTGTAGTGTTGGCGGGATGCTATAGCGCGATTTAAGGCTCACTTCATAATACGCCCAGTTAGGCTCACTGTTGAATTATCACACTAGGCAATTTAGGCTCATTGTTCATAATACTACGCCTATGGCTAACACGTTTTTGATTGTCACTGGGAGATATACGGGAACAGACAATACTTGGGTTGACACCGATGATTGTGCCACAGTGCTACAAGCACCTGGAGAACTCTCGCCGTGGCGTCAACTGTCAATTTATCTTTCTGACAGTGTCATGTTTCTGTGCATCATTTCTGAACCAGCACCTTTCTGACTGGTCGTGCTGTGATCTTCTCATTGTGATTAATTTTCTCATTGTCTTGAGCTAGATTTAAGTTCTTTCACAGCGCTATTCATGACAACTAGTGATTTGGACCAAACTCAACACGTCTTGAACAACGCAACCAGGTACAGTTTGATACTTCTCTTGTCTCTGAATACAGTATGAATTACATTATCATTTACACCACATTTCACGTAAACACAGTATTTAGAGATAACAATTTTACACATTCTAACTACAAAAGTAGGGGTGCAATATATGGCCGTTCTACTAAACTCAGAACCAGGTCAGACCATGGCTCCTGTCTATCTGATCGCTTGGAAGAGAGCTGTCCCCTGCCCAGTGATGTCCCTTGCTGTTTTCATGCAGAGCGTGAACCTCATCTTGCTTGGTCTTCACGCTAACTGCATAAAGCTCTAGACTATCTGCACTACATCCCCTCTGACACAGTCTGGGACATGACATGGGTTATGTTTAAAAAGGCCACATTGTGTTAGTGTGTGTCAGAAATAAATCCAGGCTTAGGGAAATAAACAACACAATACCCCATTATTACGGCACACAACTCCACTTCTACAGAACGTGTATGTAAGCAATTCTAGGCAACAAACATTTAACACAACAGACAATAATGCAGGTATATAAATACTTACTTAGTCCTTCCTCTTGTGACTAAGGCGGCTCATAGGGCAGAAGTCACCGGCGGTTCGCTGCTACCTATTGTAGATCCTGGATGTTCACTTGGCCTTTGAATGAGCCTTCTGATGATGGTTCTACGCAGGGTCTCTCTTGGTCTTCCCCATTTTCTTTTCCCTACTGGTGACCATAAAAGGGCTTGGTTGGGGAGTCTTGTCTTGTCCATTCTGAGTACACGGCCGATGTAGTTCCAACGGCGTTTTCTTATAAAATTGGATACAATATCTTGCTTAGTCTCTTGTCTTATTTGCGTATTGGTTCTGAAATCTGTCACATGGAGTTTTAGAATTCTTCTAAGACATTTGTTCTCAAAACTGTCTAATATTTTATCTAAAGCTACCATTGATTTCCAACTTTCACATCCATACGTTAACACTGGAATCACACAAGAGTTGAAGATTTTAAGTTTCGTATGTTGGCTAAGTGACTTTGACTTCCAGATGTTTGACAGTTTATTGAAGGCACCAGATGCCAGTGCAATTCTAGATAATATTTCTGGCATTGAGTCCCCTGTAGATGTCATTTTGCTTCCTAGGTATGTGAAGCTGTTGACTTTTTCCAGAACATGGTTGTTTAATTTGGTGTCGTCTGAACGGTTGGTAAGATCAATAGTCTTTGTTTTTGCTATGTTAAATTTGGAGACCAATTTGCCCTGAAACATTTTGGAGATGGTTTATTTTCTCTTGGGCATCTGGGTGTGTTGAACTTAAAAGCACTATGTCGTCGGCAAAGTCCAGGTCTTCTAGAATTTTGTCAACCCAATGGATAGTCCTATTTGTGTTGTTTGTGCATTTGCACATGACCCAATCGAAAGCTATTCCAAAGAGCATCGGTGACAAGACACAAGCCTGCTCCACTCCCTTTTCCATTGAGAACCAGTCTGAGTTGCCTGATTCTGTTTTCACGCAGCAACGTATCTCTTTGTAGAATGATTTTATGATGTTGATATATTTGGTAGGGAAACCATAGATGCTAAGAAGATTCCAAAGTGAAGGACTGTCGAAGGCTTTTTGAAAGTCGACAAAGTTGTTGATTAATTTCGACTGGAATTCTACAGAGTCTTAATGATTATTCTAAGGATGAAAATGTGGTCTATACATGACCGTTTTGGTCTGAAACCAGCTTATTCTTCTCTGAGCCTTTCATCTATAGAGTTTTTCAATCTCTCAAGTAATATGCTACAAAAAAGTGTTCCTGGTACTGACAGTAGGGTGATACCACGCCATACAAATACTTAGTAAATCAAAAGAGGATGCATATCAAAACGCAAACAAATACATAAGACATGAGCACCTTATAATGGCATATTATCAAATTTCTATAACACATACATGAAAGCAGTACAAGAAAGTGAACAATTGTTACAAGAAACAATAATAAGATATACACATATTTAATAACACCACAAGCCATACAGACAAAGATACGAACACTTACAATCAGGCATACGGGTAGCATCATCAACTACCCAGAACAACACAAACTAGTTGTATACCATGTAACACACAAGATACCAAAACTCAGAACAATACATAACACGAGAGCACATTATTATGCATATTACCCAATGGCAGGTAAGAGGACACTCAGTGTTGATGGTAATGATGGCATCAATGAAGACAGAAGACCCAACCATGCTGGCCAACAAACGTCTAACTAACATCTCCAACAAATAACAGCCCAACAAAGCTGTCCAACAAATGGTGAACATTATGGTGGTAGTTGAGATGTGCAAATGTGAACACCATGATGGTAGTTGAGACGTGCAAATGTGAACACCATGGTGGTAGTTGAGATGTGCAAATGTGAACACCATGGTGGTAGTTGAGATGTGCAAATGTGAACACCATGGTGGTAGTTGAGATGTGCAAATGTGAACATTATGGTGGTAGTTGAGATGTGCAAATGTGAACACCATGGTGGTAGTTGAGATGTGCAAATGTGAACACCATGGTGGTAGTTGAGATGTGCAAATGTGAACACCATGGTGGTAGTTGAGATGTGCAAATGTGAACACCATGGTGGTAGTTGAGATGTGCAAATGTGAACACCATGGTGGTAGTTGAGATGTGCAAATGTGAACACCATGATGGTAGTTGAGATGTGCAAATGTGAACACCATGATGGTAGTTGAGATGTGCAAATGTGAACACCATGATGGTACGAGGGGAAGTCAATAAGTAAGTCACAAATGGGTGTAGAAATACAACTAAATATAACCACTTGAAACCAGTTTATTGTTATACATACATTGTCCCTTTATTTCTCAACATAATTTCCACCAACATTGATGCACTTATCCCATCGTTTTATCAGTCCTCCCAAACCGGCGGCATAGAACTGCGTGCTCTGTTTTCTAAACCACGTTTTCACTTCACATTCAACTTCGGCGTCACTCGCGAACTGTCTCCAGTGAACCAAAAAAGGTGGAAATCACTAGGGGCTAAGTCGGGACTGTAAGATGGATGTTCCAGAACTTCCCACCTTGGTTGGTTAATATTCTCCTGAGTTAATCGAGCCGTAAGTGATCTGGCATTGTCATGAAGAAGCAACACTCCTGTAGTCAGCAGTCCTGGAAATTTCAATCCATCATGCATTATGCTGTATGCTGAACCATGTGAGCACCCTATTGAAGATGCTCCGTAGTCTATCGGTACTCACCAATCACCTCGTCCACCCACTGCACGGATGCTTTTGTTGCAGTCTCAACAGGATGACCAGATCGGATTTCATCAACAATTTTAGAGCGTCCTTGAAAAAAGATTTCTACCCGGCTATGCACCACTTTACGGGACAAACATTTGTCGGCATAAACAGGAAGCATTTCCTTATGAATGTCCTTTGCAGGCAGTCCTTTTGCCCATAAAAAACGCACAACAGCACGTTGCGCTTTGTTTGTACACTCCGTAAGTACAGTCACCATTTTGTTTATGCGCTGAGCATGAGACACCTAACGTTACTTGATGAACGGGAATATAAAGTTCGATGTTGCTGTCACCTAATGACACCTGTAGAAAACACCAACTACATTTATTTGCCATCCCACAGAACTGTGACTTACTTACTGACTCACCCTCGTGGTTGAGATGTGCAAGAATGAATATCATGATGGTAGCTGAGATGTGCAAGGATATAAATATCATGATGATAGTTGAGATGTGCAAGGATGTGAATATCATGATGATAGTTGAGATGTGCAAGGATATGAACACCATGATGATAGTTGAGATTTGCAAGGATATGAACATCATGATGATAGTTGAGATGTGCAAGCTTATGAACATCATGATGATAGTTGAGATGTGCAAGCTTATGAACATCATGATGATAGTTGAGATGTGCAAGCTTATGAACATCATGATGATAGTTAAGATGTGCAAGGATGTGAACATCATGATGATAGTTGAGATGTGCAAGGATGTGAACATCATGATAATAGTTGAGATGTGCAAGGATGGGAACATCATGATTGTTGAGATTTGCAAGGATATGAACATCATGATGATAGTTGAGATGTGCAATGATATGAACACCATGATGATAGTTGAGATGTGCAATGATATGAACATCATGATGATAGTTGAGATGTGCAAGCTTATGAACATCATGATGATAGTTGAGATGTGCAAGCTTATGAACATCATGATGATAGTTGAGATGTGCAAGGATGTGAACATCATGATGATAGTTGAGATGTGCAAGGATGTGAACATCATGATGATAGTTGAGATGTGCAAGGATGTGAACATCATGATGATAGTTGAGATGTGCAAGGATATGAACATCATGATGATAGTTGAGATGTGCAAGGATATGAACATCATGATGATAGTTGAGATGTGCAAGGTGTTGTCATGGACCTACTTGTTAGTCTAAGAGTCCAAGACAGCCAAGGAATCAGTCTCACGAATATACTCTAGTCTAACATCAGCAGGTAACCCAGTCAGCAATTTAAACCCATTTAATAAGTAAATGGGGATAACTAAACACTCTTGCTCAACTTCCTCATCGTCAAAATATTATATTTACAACAGACCCATTTAATAAGTAAGCGGGGCTATCCAAACACAACTTAATTACCATCGCAATATTATACCGCAGTCACACATAAGCTCCGCTTATTATACTTACATTAATTGTGTCTTAACCGTAACATGTTTTAATCTAGCTTTATCAACCAGGTTTATGGTCGGTCACTAAATAAATATGATTAACTCGTATTCACTCTCACAGTTCCGTCACTATCACACATCGCAATCTCACATTTCTATCTCTCCAAGACAAAACGTCCTGAAACCATCCTCTGTCCAAGTCCAACACACTCCGGTAGTCTCCTTACTTTCTATTTCTCCGTGTTCACGGGTCCCTGTAGGAATCGTGTACA
Organism: Cepaea hortensis; assembly: GCA_963921405.1. Taxonomy (NCBI): domain Eukaryota; kingdom Metazoa; phylum Mollusca; class Gastropoda; order Stylommatophora; family Helicidae; genus Cepaea; species Cepaea hortensis. The sequence goes on along the minus strand of OY992886.1, from coordinate 115,946,417 downwards.
CCCTCTTGTCGTGACTTGTTGTTTGCAATGAACACTCGTCTGTGTCCTTGAACTCTGTTGAGTCTGTCCGTCTTTTCTGATCTCTCGTCAATCTCTATTATAGGCTCTGTCAACTCCACCTGTCCTGTTCTAAGCTGTCGTCGGTATATATAATATAGAACTGTGACAGATGTGAACTTCATGATGATAGTTGAGATGTGCAAGGCTGTGATCATCTTGATGATAGATGTCTTGTGAAAAGGCATGAACATCAAGACGATGCAAATGATAGCTGAGATGTGCAAGCATGTGAACATTAAGGTGACACAAAAACATTTGAGGGAATCAACTGAATGGATAATTGCCTTGCTAAAAAGGCAAGAAAACATGTGTAGAAATGTTCTTCTACTGTTGACACAAACAACACACGGGCGGAGCTGCAGTCTCACTGGTGGAGTTGGAGTTTCACTGGTGGAGCTGGGGTCTCACTGGTGGAGCTGGGGTCTCACTGGTGGAGCTGGGGTCTCACTGGTGGAGCTGGGGTCTCACTGGTGGAGCTGGGGTCTCACTGGTGGAGCTGGGGTCTCACTGGTGGAGCTGGGGTCTCACTGGTGGAGCTGGAGTATCGCTGGTGGAGCTGGAGTGTTAATTCTTCTCTGGCAACTCCTGCAGTGTGTGCCACTGTGCCACTGGACGTCGAGGATTGGCCAGCATCTGGCTCCAGTGTCTTAGCCCCGCCCCTGAGCTGCTGCAGCCAAGGACACATCTGCCAATGGGCTCGGAGGTTCCAATACGATCATAATCCACCACATCCACGACCAGCGACACTTTCTGCAATACCACAACATTCTATATACATTTACACACCATTAAAAATTTTAAATTACCGTGGTAGACAATTGACATTATGTGAACATGTGTATATTTCAGCTTGAAGTATTTATCTAGTTATTTTACTTTATGTTGTGTGATTTCTGCAGTGTCTACCTGACGAGATGCAGCGAAATATGCCAGGCAATAAATCGTGCAATCTATTGGTTTTGTGTCTTCGTTATTCAAATTCACACAAAAGTCACTTTCTGCAATACCACAGCATTTTAGAAATATTTACAGTCACTTTCTGCAATACCACAGCATTTTAGAAATATTTACAGTCACTTTCTGCAATACCACAGCATTTTAGAAACATTTAGGCAAGACACCTTATGCTCCTGGTGTGTAACTACACACATGCTCACACTGTCACTGTTCCTGGTGTATAACTACACACATGCTAACACCACACTGTCACTGTTCCTGGTGTATAACTACACACATGCTAACACCACACTGTCACTGTTCCTGGTGTGTAACTACACACATGCTCACACTGTCACTGTCACTGTTCCTGGTGTGTAACTACACACATGCTAACACCACACTGTCACTGTTCCTGGTGTGTAACTACACACATGCTCACACTGTCACTGTTCCTGGTGTATAACTACACACATGCTAACACCACACTGTCACTGTTCCTGGTGTATAACTACACACATGCTAACACCACACTGTCACTGTTCCTGGTGTGTAACTACACACATGCTAACACCACACTGTCACTGTTCCTGGTGTGTAACTACACACATGCTCACACTGTCACTGTTCCTGGTGTATAACTACACACTTGCTCACACGACAGTGCAGGGCTACCTCGGGAAGACTGTCCTGGTGCTTGCTCTCTGACGTTGTCCGGGTGCTTGCTCTCTGACGTTGTCTGGGTGCTTGCTCTCTGACGTTGTCCGGGTGCTTGCTCTCTGACGTTGTCCTGGTGCTTGCTCTCTGACGTTGTCCTGGTGCTTGCTCTCTGACGTTGTCCTGGTGCTTGCTCTCTGACACTGTGCTAGTAGCCAGGAATCACTCTGTGTTCACTTATTATTGTTATTGTATCTGTAATCGACCTGTTCTAGTGTTTGACTGTTGTAACTAAACAAACCCCCCCACACACCATCACGCCAGGCTGTGTTATCAAGAAAGGACAATGTCGATACACAAATTACAACTGCAGGTGTATACTAAACCTATTGAAAGATGAGCAGCAAAAGAAAAATACCTGAATTTGTTGGAATGGAATATCAAATGTAAACGACTCATTATAGTATGGGTTGAGGGTGTTTCTCTTCACCGTTGTTTTCTTCTTCTTCATCCGTTTCCGGTTGAGCATCAGTGAGATCTTCACGTAGGGATCTGCCAGGAATTGAACGGTAGAATGCTGGCTAAACCATGACTAACTGACAGATATCTGCCTAAAACATGACTAACTGACAGATGTTTGGCTAAACATGACTAATTGACAGATATCTGGACTAAAACATGAATAGATGACAGATTTCTGGAATAAAACATGACTAACTGATAGATATCTGGACTAAAACATGACTAAATGACAGACTTCTGGACTAAAGCATCTATAATAGGCAGATATCTGGCTAAACTATGACTAACTGACAGAAATCTAGATAAAACATGACTGACAGATATCTGGCTAAAACATGGCTAGCTAACAGATATATGGTTAAACCTTGACTAGCTGACAGATATCTGGCTAAAACGTCTATCTGACAGATATCTGGCTAAAACCATGACGAGCTCTCAGATATCTGGCTAAAATATGACTAACTGACATATATCTGGCTAAAACATTATTAATTGGCAAATATCTGGTTAAAACGTGACTCGCTGACAGACAGCTGGACTAAAACGTGATTAATAGGCTTATATCTGGCTAAACCATACCTAACTGACATATATCTGCCTAAACATGACTAGATGACAGATATCTGGCTAAAACATGACTAGCAGACAGATATCTGGCTAAACCATGACTAACTGACAGATATCTGGCTAAAACATGACTAGCTGAGAGATATCGGGACTAAAACATGACCAGCTGAGAGATATCGGGACTAAAACATGACTATCTGACAGATATCTGGCTAAAACATGACTATCTGAGAGATATCGGGACTAAAACATAACTAGCTAACAGATATCTGGCTAAAACATAACTAACTGACAAATATCTGGATAAAACATGACTAACTGGCAGATATCTGGACTAAAAGATGACTTCTAGACAGATAGCTGGCTAACCCACGACTAACTGAAAAATATCTGGCTAAAACATGACTGAATGACATATATCTGGACTAAAACATGACTACTAGAAAGATATTTGGCTAACCCATGACTAGTTGAAAGATATCTGGCTAAAACATGACTAGCTGACATATATCTGGCTAAATCATGACTAAGTGACATATATCTGACTAAACCATGACTAACTGGCAACTATCTGGACTAAAGCATGACTAGCTTATATATGGCTGGACTAAAACATGACTAGCGACAGATATCTGGACTAAAACATGACTAACTGATAGATATCTGGACTAAAACATGACTGACAGATATCTGGACTAAAACGTGAACAATAGGCAGATATCTGGCTAAAAAATGATTTTGTTGTTGTTGTTGTTGTTGCATATCCTTTACAGGACATCGCTGTCACCACCAGCATCTTTCAGTTGTCTGATGATTTCTTGGCAAGATTACGCTCAGTAGTTTGCCATTGCTTTCTGAGCGGCCGGCTCACATACCCCGTAAGTTCCCGATGCGATCCAAACCACTGCTGATTCTCACCGTCATCACGTTACCTACGAGAGTATACGAGATTACGGAGAAAAGTCGCTAACCTCTAATCCACGAAGCCGGCAAAACATGACTAGCTGACAGATATCTAGCTAAAACATGAGTAGCTGACAGATATCTGGCTAAACCAGGACTCACTGGCAGATATCTGGCTAAAACATGACTAGCTTATAGATATATGGACTAAAGCATGACTAGCTGACAGATATCTGGACTAAAGCATGACTAGCTTATAGATATATCACATATGGACTAAAACATGACTAACTGATAGATATCTGGACTAAACCATGACTAGTTGACAGATATCTGGACTAAACCATGACTAGCTGACAGATATCTGGACTAAAGCATGACTAGCTTATAGATATCTGGACTAAAACATGACTAGTGACAGATATCTGGACTAAAACATGACTAGTGACAGATATCTGGACTAAATCATGACTAACTGATAGATATCTGGACTAAACATGACTGACTGATATATGGACTAAAACGTGAATAATAGGCAAATGCTACGTATATTCAACGCTACTGTATGGCGCGGAAGTCCTGGACATTGAACAAGCAACTAGAACGTCGCATAGAAGCCCTGGAGATGTGGATATACAGACGAATATGTCGTATTTCATGGAAACAAAAGCAGAGGTTCTAGAAAAACTGGGAATGAAGAGAGAGTTGATGAAGGAAATAAAGAGGAGGCAAGTGAAATATTTCGGCCACGTTAAAAGACATGATACTCTTATAAAAGCCATACTGGAAGGCAAGGTTGAGGGCAAGCGAGCAAGAGGTAGACAACGATACAAGTGGGAAGATAACATCAAGAGATGGACGAACATCAGCCGGACAGAATGTACAGTCAAGGCGAGAGACAGAACGAACGAACGAACGGACTTTATTTTCAAAGGGTAACAAATTGGGCACGCAGGCCCGTCTTAGATTCGGCCCTTCCAATCACTCATCTTTCGTTCATCAATAACGCATAATACGTTCACATAGGAAAAAACATTGTCAAATGAATGTTGTAAACATAAACAATGCATATAGACACACATACACACACCCATCCATCCACACACATACACGCAGCATCACATAATAACTAAAACTCACACTTTTCAAACGCACACACTGTCGACTATCGTGAGCATTCTCACAAGAACATTTAATTGGGAAATATGGAAAATAGTGATGAAAATATGTTATACATTGTGTAACGTAAAAAAAAAATAGTGGTGCAATTCAGTAAGATAATTCCTGGAATTGACATAAACATGATGAAATAAGCAGTGCATGTTAAATTCAGTTGGCAGTAAAAATGTTAATATGACAGATGAGGATACAGAAAACAAGATATGGCATAATGACATGCTTGCGCTCAGCTCTCTCTCTCTCTCTCTCTCTCTCTCTCTCTCTCTCTCTCTCTCTCTCTCTCTCTCTCTCTCTCTCTCTCTCTCTCTCTCAGACAGTGTTGGAGATCGATTGCAGCCAACCTTCACGATGGAGACGGCACTTGATTGATTGATTGATCTAATTATAACATCACTAGTTAAAAGAAAATACCTAGATAGAATATGACCAGTTAAAATGTATATACGAGGGTAAGCTAATAAGTAAGTCACAAATGACTGTAGAAAAATTAATAAATATGATAACCTGGAACCAGTTTATTTTTATACATAGACTTCCCTTTATTTCTCAACATAATTTCCACCAATATTGATGCATTTATCCCATCGTTTTATAAGTCCTCCTAAACGACTGCATAGAACTGCGTGCTTTGTCTTCTAAACCATGTTTTAACTTCACATTCTACTTCGGCATCACTCGCGAAATGTCTCCCACCATTGTGAGATTTCGGTGGACTTAGCCCCTAGCGATTTCCAATAATGTGGTGCATAGTTGGGTAGAAAAAGTTACGAGGGCGAGTCAATAAGTAAGTCACACAGTTCTGTGGGATGGCAGGTAAATGAAAACAGGGCACGCAGATTAATGCAGCCGGTTTAGGAGGGCTGATAAAACGATGGGATAAGTGTATCAATGTTGGTGGAAATTATGTTGTGAGATAAAGGGACAATGTAAGTATAAAAATAAAATGGTTTCAAGTTGTTATCATAGTTAGTTATTTTTCTACAGCCATTTGTGACTTACTTATTAACTTACCCTCACATTTAGAATATGATCAGTTAACAGAAGATATCTAGTTATAATATGATCAGTTAACAGATATCAAGTTAGAACATGATCAGTTAACAAATATCAAGTTAGAACATAATCAGTTAACAGATATCAAGTTAGGACATGATCAGTTAACAGATATCTCTTTAGAACATGATCATTTAACAGATATCAAGTTAGAACATGATCAGTTAACAGCAGATATCTAGTTAGAACATGTTCAATTAACAGAACATATTTAGTTATATATCTAGTTGTACCACACTTCCACTAACATTCATATGTGTTTGTATACAACACAGGTATACCACACTTCCACCAACGTTCATATTTATATGTACACACGTCAACTATATCATGCTCACACTCACATCATATTTGCGTGTACACACACCTGACAAGCCTGCCACGTCCATCCTCTTCAGCTTCTTGGCTTCCAGAATGACGACTGTCAGTTTGCCTGCTGAAGGAACGTAGCGCAGCGACAAGCAGATGTCTCCTAGTTGACTGCCCTGTAAAGACAACGTTCCACAAGTGTCATCCATGTTTTGGGGACAAAACATTTACATATGTTATCCATGTTTGGGGACACATCATCCACATGTGTCATCCATGTTTAAGGCCATGAAATCTACACGTGTCATCCATGTTTGGGAAGATAACATCTACACGTGACATCATGTTTGGGGACACAACATCTACACGTGACATCCATGCTTGGGGACACAACATCTACACGTGACATCCATGTTTGACGACATAACATCGACATAACATAACACAATCACAAGAGAAACAATCACAGGAGACACAATCACAAGCGAAAAAATCACAGGAGACACAATCACAAGAGACACAATCACAACAGACACAATCAGAGACACAATCAGCGGAGACCAGTGACTGATGAGAAGACAGACATAATCAACAGAGACCAGTGATTGATGAGACGACGGAGACCAGTGATTGATGAGAAGACGGAGGCCAGTGACTGATGAGAAGACGGAGGCCAGTGACTGATGAGACGACGGAGGCCAGTGACTGATGAGAAGACAGTTGTGCTCTGACCTGGTCTGCCTCCACGTCTGGGCATTGAAGATCCCGCCACTCTTCAAATACCTGCCCAAGGTCAATAGAGTTCAAGGCCACTTGAACATACCCAATCTGGTCGTGCTTTGAGAAACGATCAAAGTCGTAGACAACAAAGGTCAAGACTTGAGATCCAAGGTCAGCATATGGCACCTGGTCATGGGATGACATAGAGAGACATGGTTAAGAAATGATGTATAGAGATATGGTCAAGAGATGATATAGAGACATGGTCAAGAGATGATATAGAAAGACATGGTCAAGAGATAACATAGAGACATGGTCAAGAGATAACATAGAGACATGGTCAAGAGATGATGTATAGAGATATGGTCAAGAGATGATGTATAGAGATATGGTCAAGAGATGACACAGAGAGACATGATCAAGAGATGATATAGAAGACATGGTCAAGAGATGATATAGTGAGACATGGTCAAGAGATGACATAGAGAGATATGGTCAAGAGATGACATAGAGAGACATGGTCAAGAGATGACATATAGAGAGACATGGTCAAGAGATGATGTATAGAGACATGGTCAAGAGATGACACAGAGAGACATGATCAAGAGATAACATAGAGACATGGTCAAGAGATGACATAGAGAGACATGGTCAAGAGATGATGTATAGAGACATGGTAAAGAGATGACATATAGAGACATGGTCAAGAGGTGATATAGAGAGACATGGTCAAGAGATGATATAGAGAGACATGGTCAAGAGATGATATAAAGAGACATGGTCAAGAGATGATATAGAGACATGGTCAAGAGATGGTATAGAGACATGGTCAAGAGATGATATAGAGACATGGTCAAGAGATGACATAGAGACATGGTCAAGAGATGACATATAGAGAGACATGGTCAAGAGATGATATAGATACATGGTCAAGAGATGATATAGAGACATGGTCAAGAGATGACATAGAGAGACATGGTCAAGAGATGACATAGAGACATGGTCAAGAGATGATATAGAGAGACATGGTCAAGAGATGACATATAGAGACATGGTCAAGAGATGATATAGAGACATGGTCAAGAGATGACATATAGAGACATGGTCAGGAGATGACATAGAGAGACGTGGTTAACAGATCATATACAGATGTAATAATGTCAGCCAAGTAATCTCTAATGTTTAGTTCTTGTATGTTGTACTATCAGAATGGTAATCTATAATGTTGTAGTTTGTGTATGTTGTACTATCAGAATGGTAATCTCTAATGGTGTAGTTTGTGCATGTTGTACTATCAGAATGGTAATCTCTAATGGTGTAGTTTGTGTATATTATACTATCAGAATGGTAATCTATAATGTTGTAGTTTGTGTATATTATACTATCAGAGTGGTAATCTATAATGCTGTAGTTTGTGCATGTTGTACTATCAGAATGGTAATCTATAATGTTGTAGTTTGTGTATGTTGTACTATCAGAATGGTAATCTCTAATGGTGTAATTTGTGTATATTATACTATCAGAATGGTAATCTATAATGTTGTAGTTTGTGCATGTTGTACTATCAGAATGGTAATCTATAATGGTGTAGTTTGTGTATGTTGTACTATCAAAATGGTAATCTCTAATGGTGTAGTTTGTGTAGATTGTACTAACAGAATGGTAATCTCTAATGTTGTAGTTTTTGTATATTGTGTTGTCAGAATGGTAATATCTAATGTTGTAGTTTGTGTATGTTTTACTATCAGAATGGTAATCTCTAATGGTGTAGTTTGTGTATGTTGTACTATCAGACTGGTAATCTCTAATGTTGTAGTTTTTGTATATTGTATTGTCAGAATGGTAATATCTAATGTTGTAGTTTGTGTATGTTGTACTATCAGAATGGTAATCTCTAATGGTGTAGTTTGTGTATGTTGTACTATCAGAATGGTAATCTCTAATGTTGTAGTTTGTATATGTTGTATTATCAGAATGGTAATCTCTAATGGTGTAGTTTTACTTGTTTCTCACTATCTCTCTACACTTAAGTGTGTGAAAATGTGTTGGTTCTCTATTCTACAGATAATTGTTCTTAGATTGTTAGAAACGTTTTAAGATATATGTTACAAATTGCACCTAGTATAATTAGCAATGTACATAGCAAGCAACTGGAAAAATAATACATTAATTATTATTATATAGTGTAGTCGGATAGATACATGTACGTATTTTCATTGTTGGCAGTGGCATCATAAAGTTGTTGGGACATAGTGCAACTGTCAAGTCTCGCATACTACATATGGAAGAACTGTTACCCTCGTCGGACATGGAGTGAACTGAATTGAGTCCAAGCGTGATGTTTACGCCGATGACGTAACACTACTATTCGGGTTGATCATTAGATGGAACATAGAACCTGGTGTTACTTCACGGAATTCCTAAGTATCTTGTGAAAAAACAGTTTACGTGATTGAATTAATAGTATTAATTACATTAATATGTGAATATTATAATATTATAGAATGTATAATTAATTAGTTAATATTTAAGTCAGTTACATTAGAATTATTACATTAGATTGTGTTGTTCGATAAGTAATGATTGAATAGTTGATAATAATTAATATTAATTGATGTGTATCAGTCATTTGTTAGAATATCCACATCCACTACGGCACTTGATAATATTAGAAATATCCCTTAAATTAGAATGTGATCAGCGAGAGCCTCTACCTCACCTACAGCCATTAAATGATAACGCAAGATATATACAGAACCAGCGACAACGAGGATCAGCAACTGATACAGACAGCATGATACCGATTGATACTCTCGTCCACAACTCCGGGTTTTGATCTAGAGTGAGGACATGTTAGGGACTAATGGTATCATTAGTTGGTCCGGCCCTCCCATAGGCCGGCCACATGACGCTCACCGTGGGTGTGAGCAGGAGGGCATGCCAGTCAGTAATTTTTTTTTTTTTTTTTGGTGAGGGTTATTAACGGGAATCATAATGTCATGTTCAGCAATTGATTCAACTTAGATTGTCAGTGATGCTATTTGTCATGGGTAATAAATGTATATGTATATATGAATTAAATGATAATATCATTTAATTTGTAGGGCGGGGGGCATAATGCCACATATCAGTCACTGACACATAAAAGACTGAGAAAGGCTGAAGGGAGCTTCCCTAAAAGATGCACCGAATGGTACAATGATAGAATGCGCAGGGAAACTAAGGAGATGCGTCAGACGTCAACAAACAAGATTACGCTGTTACACCGGCTTGGGGATTGGGACGTGTGTGATATTCTGAGGATTCAATATCGTGGACCAGATTGGATATTCTTATGCAGGTGTGGCTCATATTCAAGTGGACGACGGGAGGAGTCACTTGCTGGGATCGAAAGACCATGGACCCAGGAGCGAGATGAATATAACTAGAGGATACTGACAAGGAACAAACGAACACAAGAATGAAAACCAGAATGAGCGCTGAGGTAGAGGTTAAGGACATATGAGCATGGCAATTCGAGCTGCTCGTAATAGGTGCTGATCCTGTCTTAAGGACACCCTATAGAGTAGAAGAATTGTGTATTGCAACATTGTTGATACACCAAAAATAAACCAGTGTATTTTAATGCTTTATCGTCAGAGCCGCATCTGTGAATTTTCGTTGCCAACTTCAGTTTGACGTTGAGTGTTTTGTTTACTCCGGAGGCGAGCCAAATTTCAATAATACCTCGGGTGGATTCTTATAATTGAGTGGGATCGCACTTCGAGGCAATTGTACTATCAGAATGGTAATCTCTAATGGTGTAGTTTGTGTATGTTGTACTATCGGAATGGTAATCTCTAATGGTGTAGTTTGTGTATGTTGTACTATCAGAATGGTAATCTCTAATGTTGTAGTTTGTGTATATTGTATTGTCAGAATGATAATATCTAATTTTGTAGTTTGTGTATGTTGTACTATCAGAATGGTAATATCTAATGTTGTAGTTTGTGTATATTATACTATCAGAATGGTAATCTCTAATGGTGTAGTTTGTGTATATTATACTATCAGAATGGTAATCTCTAATGGTGTAGTTTGTGTATATTATACTATCAGAATGGTAATCTCTAATGGTGTAGTTTGTGCATGTTGTACTATCAGAATGGTAATCTCTAATGTTGTAGTTTTTGTATGTTGTACTATCAGAATGGTAATCTCTAATGGTGTAGTTTGTGTATGTTGTACTATCAGAATGGTAATCTCTAATGGTGTAGTTTGTGTATATTATACTATCAGAATGGTAATCTCTAATGGTGTAGTTTGTGTATATTATACTATCAGAATGGTAATCTCTAATGGTGTAGTTTGTGTATATTATACTATCAGAATGGTAATCTCTAATGTTTAGTTCTTGTATGTTGTACTATAAGAATGGTAATCTCTAATGGTGTAGTTTGTGCATGTTGTACTATCAGAATGGTAATCTCTAATGGTGTAGTTTGTGTATATTATACTATCAGAATGGTAATCTATAATGTTGTCGTTTGTGTATGTTATACTGTAGGCATGTTAGTTTTCTTCTTCTTCTTCTTCTTCTTCTTCTTCTTCTTCTTCTTATTATTATTATTATTATTATTATTATTATTATTATTATTATTATTCTGCGTTCATCCGGAGTGTTTTTTTTTTCTTTTTCAAATGTAAGTGCGGTATATTGTTATAAACCCTTGGGCCAACACATCCAACTTTTGCGTACGTTATTGACCAGGTTAGCATTCCTTGGAGACTCACTTTTGTGGCGCCGTCCACATCCCAGCTGGTCAAGTTAGAGCGGTCGAATACTTCAGATCAGCCCTCAATGGAATGCAGGGACAATCCATGGGCATTATCCGCCATCCAGGGCGGCTTCCATAGTTGCAGAGCCAACACATAGCTCTCTGGTGCTGGGTTCACCGAGGGTATCGTCACGTCCTGCTCATGGCTGCTTTAATACCTCACTTCAATGTATTAGCCTTTCATTCGCTACGGGCCGCTCCCCGCATAGACAGGAATGGTCGGACTGCAGTCGGTATGCACTCAGCGAGCTTTCAATTCGGACATGTGCTAGTCGCTGTGCCCAGAAAACAAAATATTTAGAGCTGGACAACGGACATTCGGAAAACTAGCTAATCAGAGCTGTTTCGGTCATAAAGGACATTCGGAAGACTAGATAGTCAGAGCTGTTCCAAGCACGATGGACATTCGGAAAACTAGCTATAAAAAATTAAAATAGTCAGAGCTGCTTCGGGCATTCGGAAAACTAGTTAGTCAGAACTGTTCCGGGCATGATCGACATTTCACTCGGTCGTAATAGCGTAGTGCCAGTTTTTATTTGCCACCCGTCGGCCGGCACATCCGACTTCGGCGGGCATTTTTTAATGAGGTTAGCCTTCCTCGGGTTTCGAGGGATGTTAGACTCTTACTGTTGTGGTGTCGCCCACATATCAGCTGGTCAAGGTAGAACGGTCAAAGACATCACGGTCAACCCTCAAGGGAAGGCAGGGGCAGACCATGGGCATTCCCTGCTATCCAAGGAGGCTTCCATAATTGCAGAGCCGGCACATATTGCTCTGAGACTGGGCTCACCGAGGAATCGCCACTTCCTGCTCATGGTTGCTTTAATTCCTCACTTTCATGTATTGGGCATTTCGTTTTGCCACTGGTCTTTCCCCACACAAACCAGGGACGGACAGTTTGCGGGCGACATCCACTCATCAAGCTTTCGCCTCGGACTAAAATTGTCGCAGTAAAATTGCCATGTCAGCAGTTGGCTATCTAGCTATAAACCACCGTAAACTGGATAAAACTGGTTATGGCTATAGCCATAATCACGTGACATGGTGCTATAAAACAGCCATACGCCATGGCTAAGTCTTATTCTATTGCTGACCACTAAAGAGAATCAAACTCGAGACGTTTACAGCCCACCGGAGAGAGAGAGAAAAGAACGCACAATCCACACCAGCTGGAGAGAGAGAAGATACACGCACAGCCCGCCAGCGAACCAGAAAGAAGAGGTGAGTATCATAATTATTAATGTGTCCCATCCGCCATGCTGCCATTCGACTCTGGCACCAAATATCCCATATGGTTACGACATCAACCCATCTTCTTATATGGCTTACCCGCTGCTTCAATCTACATAAACCTCCTTCTTATTTTGCAAACATCTAAATTATAAAACGGCTTCCTATATTTTTAGAACCGCTGTTTTTCTGTGTACATGACCTGACCAAACCTGATTTTAATTATAAACATACAGCGTGTACCGTCTCTCCCCGCACAACGAGGCAACTGAGAGCTTGATTATTGATAAAAACACACACAGGCCGCTGGTTCCTCCACCCCCCCCCCCCCCCCCAGGTTCGTCATACTTTTGTAATAAAGCCATTCGAACGGGTTTCAAATGAACGTCCCAATATATACTCCAGGGTGTTCTTTGCTTTCTTTCTTTGAGTCATTTTACTCAAGATATCATCGATTATCCATACATTTTTTTTTCTTATTTATCTTCACTGGCAATGTGGTTATTTGCAATCTTTATACTGGTTTTTAAACTTTCCCATTTTGTATTAATTTTATCCTCGGGATTTTCACGTCTATATTGTTCCGTACTTTCAATGGTTTGCCCATTGTATCTATTTTTTTTTTTACTTCAACCAGGTATCATCATCATCATCATCATCTTCCACTTCTGCCGTCAAGCGTCTTGGGAAGGAATAATTTGCGTTCCAGCGCCCGGTAGGCGGCACTGGATAGTGTCATTCCGTGTGGTTGTACAATGTCTTTGATGTCGTCAATCCATTTTCTTCTCGGTCGTCCTCGTTGTCTCGTCGCAGATGATCCTTGATGTAAGGCCAGTGATGGTAGTTGCTGGTGTTGCATTCTAACGACATGGCCAAACCACTTGATCTTCTGTCTTTCAATAAATGTGGCACAAGGTGTTGATCCCACAGTCTGTCCGATAATGGCATTTCTTACTCGGTCTCGGATTGTTAAGATGGAAGCTCTCCTCAGGCATCTAATTTCGCAGGTGTTGATTTTGCGAAGGTGTAATTTGGATAAAGCCCAGGTTTGAGATTGGTAGCATAGGGTTGGTGTGAATATGCTGTTATCTGTCGTTTTGCGGACATGGGTATAGTTGGATGTTTCAGTAAGGGTGATAGTTGATATTAAGTGCACTAGCTTTTTGACATCTGATTTCAATTTCTTTGTCTAATCTGCCATCTTCTGTGATCATACTTCCAAGATATTTGAATTCTTTAACTTGTTTCAGAGTTGTGCTATTTATCTGTATACTTAGTGGGCCTGGCGATCTGCTAACTTGCATTACTTCGGTTTTGGCTGTGTTTATACTCATATTGTATCTCCTGCATGTTGAACTCAGATTATTAATATGATTTTGCAGTCTGCCCTCGTCGCTATAAAACAGGCACTGGTCGTCTGCAAATAGAAGTTCATTTATTTCCTGTGGATCAGCTGTTTCCTTTGGAGTAAAGAGTTCTAAATTTTCTGAATCTGTTCTGTCGAGACTTGCTTCTTTGAAAATTCTGTCCATGTAGATATTGAATAGCAGGGGAGAGAGCACACACCCCTGCCTCACTCCTGTATTTATTGTGAACATATCTGATATACCTTCTTGTGTTCTTACTGCACTTCGGCTCAAGTGGTACATGACTATAATGTTTTCTAGCAGTTGCCCTTGTATCCCATAGTCTTCAAGGATGGTCCATAATTTGTATCTGTCTACTCTATCGAAAGCCTTTTCCTGATCTACAAACACAATATTCTGCTGGTCACTATATTCGATAGGTTTTTCCACTTATTTGTCTAAGTGTACATAATGCATCAGTGCAACTTTTACCTTTCCGAAAACCGAATTGTCCTTTGCTTAACTGTTGATCAACTATGGGTCTAGCTCTTTGTTCCAATAGTTTTGCATCAACCAGGTATAGTTGACTTATTTCTGGTTGTTTCAATGCCGATATATCTACTTGAAGTGTCTGCGACGTCCTTATTCCTGGTTTTAAAAGTTTTATTTATAATTTTAAGACTACAGGATTAAGGTCAGAGTTGATATCAGCACCAGGGTATGTTTTGGCATTTTTAACATTGTTTTTAAATCTATTTATAATCGTAATGTAGTCACTTCTCCAGGGCTTTTCCACGTATACAGTTTCCCAGGGTTATGTTGAGAAAATGTGTTGCAAACAATAAGATTGTTTTCTTCACAGAACTGTATCAACCCGTCTCCTCTGTCGTTTCTGTTTCCCATACCATATTGCCCTACTATCTGCTCTGCTTATATTTATTTTTTCCAACTTTTGCGTTCATGTCTCACATGATAGTTAGGACCTCTGATGAATTTACAACTTCCAGTGTTTGTTGTAGTTCTTCATAGTATTCTTCTAGCTGTTCACCGCTATAATCAGTTGTTGGAGCATATGTCTGAAGAATTACTATGTTGAACGGTCTTGCCTTAATTTTGAGCAGTATCATCCTATCTTTATGAATCCAGAATCCACCAATATATTTCTCTAAATTTTGTTCTACTAAAATTCCTACTCCTCTCTCGTGATGATCTCCTCCTGAGTTAATGAATATGTAATCTTCTCTCCTTATATAACTCGTATCTGTCCATCTTGTTTCAGATATGCCTAAGATAGCTAAATTCATGCTTTTTGCCTCTGCAATAAGGTTATTAAACTTCCCTGCTTGATATATGGTGCGTACGCTCCATGTACCAATTCTTAGACTTCTCCTTCTACGTTTCAGGTAGGTATTGTCAGAATGCACTCTATCAAAAGAATTTGGGATGCATTCGTCACTATGCACTTCCTTTACAGCAAAACTGGTTCTATATAGCATTTCATCACCCTTTTTCTTACATTCAGTGATAGTGACTTACTGCATAAGATAATCTTCATTTTATGAAATGCAGCTTTGCTTACCCTATTCTGCTCCTAATCTCGGTTGTGCATCTTCCATCTGATGTTATAAATGCCCCTAGGTATTTAAAACTATCCACTTCGTTAATAAATTTCCTTTCTATTTCTATGTTACAATTGGTGCCAGATTGTTGTAGGTCTATTGCATTATCCGACACTAATATTGTGATTGATATCTGCATAGCGTATATTGTTTATATTATAACCTCCGATTAGTATTCATGGCGCTTATGTGTGGGTGGTGGGGGTGTGTGGGTGAGAGATGTTTGCGTGGATGGAGAATGTGTGGGTGGGGGTGCGTGAGTGGCTTAGGGATGTGTAGGTGGGTGAGGGATATGTATGTGTCGGGGTGGGATGTGTGAGTGGGTGGAGGATGTGTGTGGGTAGGGGTATTGTGATCGAGAGATGTTTGGTTGGGGGTGGGTGGGGGTGTGTGGGTGTGTAGTGGAGGATGTGTGCGTGAGTGAGTGTGTGTTGGTGGATGGGTGGGAAATGCATGTGTGGGTGAGGAGAGGTGAGTGGTGTGTTGGTTGGGGATATTATGTGGATGGGGTATGTGTGTGTGGGTGGGGGTATGTGGGGTGGATGGGTAAGGGTATCTGTGTGGGTGTGGGTGGGAATATTGTGTGGTATGTGGGTGGGGGATATGTGTGTGGTGTGTAGGTGGGGATGCATGGTGGTATGTGGGTGTGGGATGTGTTGTTGATGGATATGTGTGCGCTGTGTGGTTTGGGAATATTGCTTGGTAGAGGATGTATGTGATGTGAGGTTGGGGGCTGTGTGATGGGGAATTGGGTTACGGCATGTGTGGGTGGGTGGAGGATGCATGTGTGGGTGGTGGGGTGTGTGTGAGTGGATTGGGGATGTATAGGTGGTTAGGGAGATGGGTGTGCGTGTGTCAGGGTAGGGAGATGTCAGTTGGTGAGAATGTGTGTGTATGGTTTGGGGATGTGTGAGTGGATGTGCGATGTGTGGGTTGGTGGGGAATGTGTGTGCGTTGGTGGGGAATATGTGGTCAATGGAGATGTGGCTGGGGCATGGGTGGTTGGAGGTGTGTGTGGGGGAGAGGATGTGTGGGTTAGGATGTGTATGTGGGTGGGATGTGTGGGTTGGTGGGGGATGTTTGTGGGTGGCGAATGTGTTTTGGTTGGGGGAACAGGTGAGGGCAGTGTGTGTGGGTGGGGGATGTGCAGGAGGGGGATGGGTTGGTTGGTGGAGTATTTATGTGTCCCTGGGTGTGTGTGTGTGTGTGTGTGGGTAGGTGGGGTTGTGTGTATTGGTAGGGTGATGTATGGGTAGGTGGGAGATGGACCTCATAACATGGTAATTTGTCTTGATTATGTTTACAACATTCATTTCACAATGTTTATCTTTCTTCCTATGTAAATGTATAATGCTATTGATGAACGAAAGACGAGTGATTGGAAGGGCCGAATGTAAGACCGGCCTGCGTGCCCAATTTGTTACCCTTTTAAAATAAAGTTGATTTGATTTGATTTCTCTCATTATTACTTTGCTATACAGGGAGAAGAGATCCGGTTACAAGACACATCTCTGACGTACTCCTATAGTGTGTTTTTTTTTTTTGTTGCCTCAATATAAAATTCAATATCTCAGTAACCAATTGAGGGAAAATGATGAGATTTAGTATATAACCTTATAATTATGTCCACCCAACAAAAAAAAATTTTGTTCTGGAGATTGTACAGCAGATTTCAATGTTTGGTTATACGCGGTATATATTTTATTGCCCCCCCCCCCCGCATTCATTCCATCATTTTAAGAGTATTACCGTTTCAACAAGACACACCCCCAAATTTTTGAAATTTGTCTGCGCGGTTTTGCTTTTGGCAGACTGAGGGAATTTATATGGGGTAGGTTCAGAGGTGTCGTCAAACTGTGGGTTCTTTCCTGTTAATTTACAAATTATTTACCCCGTGCCTCTGTAAATTCTATGTCTTTACTAATATTACACATTGCACCCCTCTCGGGATTCTCCGTGGTGAAGTGGTCAAGCCGTCTTTTTGAAATTTGTCTGCGCGGTTTTGCTTTTGGCAGACTGAGGGAATTTATACGGGGTAGGTTCAGAGGTGTCGTCAAACTGTGGGTTCTTTCATGAAACGTGATTATATAAATAAACTAGCTGGCTCGGCCCGGCTCCTGGCGGGGATCGATTGATCTATCTATCTATCTATCTATCTATCTATCTATCTATCTATCTATCTATCTAGCTAGCTATCTATCTATCTATCTATCTAATCTATCTACCTGCCTGCCTGCCTGCATGCCGGCCGACCGGCCTACCGATATCTATCTATCTATCTATCTATCTATCTATCTATCTATCTATCTATCTATCTATCTATCTATCTATCTATCTATCTATCAAATCTATCTATCTATCTATCTATCTATCTTTCTATCTATCTGGCTAGCTGGCTATCTATCTATCTATCTATCTATCTATCTATCTATCTATCTATCTATCTATCTATCTATCTATCTATCTATCTATCTATCTATCTATCTATCTGTCTGTCTGTCTGTCTATCTATCTATCTATCTAATCTACCCACCTGCCTGCATGCCTGTCGGCCGGCCGGCCCACCGACCGACCGACCGACCCACTGACTCACCCACCCACCTACCCACCCAGTCAGCCAGCCAGCCACCCACTTACCTTTCTGCCTACCTACCTACCTACCTACCTACCTTTCTGTCTGTCAGTCTGTCTGTCCGCGCTATTAAATATTGATAAAAGTTACTGGGAAAAAACGTCAGGACCATGTGTTGAAAGAGGAAGAGGACTATTGGAGAAAGGATGGATTGACTTTTATGCAACCGAGAGCAATCATCAACCTACTGGAATCGTCCGACACAGATTAAGGTATGAGCAGATCGCAGACCTTAATCTATGTACACACTTACTGGGATATTTTGCTCCAACTATTCAGACGAATTGCAGGCCCTAAACATTACAGCATCAGCAGAAGAAACAAGAAGGAAATGAAAAATAAGGTAAGAAATATATTCCTTCTACTTTCCTGATAATTTACAAATTATTTACCCCGTGCCTCTGTAAATTCTATGTCTTTACTAATATTACACATTGCACCCCTCTCGGGATTCTCCGTGGTGAAGTGGTCAAGCCGTCTGACTCGCGCTCCGAAGGTTGTATGTTCGATTCCGGGCCGCGTCCTTTATTTCACGAGTGCATTTTTTCGGAGACTCCCGAGGGTCGTCGCTGGAGCTACGGAGTTCGTGCTTTGTGTGACGCTTTCCGCGCTGCGGAAAGAAACTGAGCCATATGGGGTAAACACCCGGTGCAATGCAACCGACCCTGTCGATTTTAAGCTAATTCTTTCATTGCACCCACCCTCATACGAATCCGGATACGCCTTTGTGTGTCAACAGAATTGACATGTCTCACATTACCGTAAAAATAACTTCGTTAGCGAGAAATCACTAGTTGTTCAGCAAAAGATCAAAGGAATGTCGCCGCTTTCAATGATTTAAGTTGTTTTTGGACCTATCAAAGACATATTCCTTGGGTGGGGGTAAATATAAGACGGCTGGAAAAATTTCATAACGATGCAACAGACAGTTTTCAAAATAATTGATCGTGAATGACGGCATTCGTTTGTGGACATACTATAGCTTTATCTGTTCATAACTACCCTCTTCATTTCTAACTCTGTTAGGGTAGTAATACATTTACTTGCCTGAGTAAAGCCGATAAGAGATCATGGATCACCGCACTTATTTTGTAGAGTACACTAGAAGGCTGGGAATAGAGGACACTTAACAGAAGACGATTTAGAAGAATTTATTAATCGAGATGGAAGAGTGGGGCCTAACTGATGAAGACGTTTTTAAGGTACTTGAAGAGTGTAAAGCAAAGCTGCGTCACAAAGCTGAAGGAAAGGAAATGATGAAAAAATGAATGGAAATATTGAACGTTGAGGAGTCAACCAGTTCGGCTAAGGAAAAGCTGAAACTCTGATAGACAGCGGGGAGGCTGACTGTCACAATGAAGAGACATACATTCCTTCGCTAATCCCAACGGCTCAGAAAGTTAAAAACTTTGAAATCGAAAGGCAGATGTTCCCTCCTCCTATTCCTAAAAAGAAACGTAATAGAAGAAAAAGTACCAAGAGTACTGTAAACAGCCACTACATGATACATGTTTACACCGCAATGACAGAAGCTTAGCTGACTTGTCAACCCAGCAGCTTTCTAAGACTTCTCCTAGGAGAAAGTTCCAGCAGGAGGAGGACTTGAGGTCAACTATTAAAGATGTCGAAGGCGAGGCATTAATCGACTCTCTTGTTCCTTTCTGTTCAGAGGAACTAAGAGTGGAAATAAATGCAACAGAGGCAGGGATTGATGTAAAATAGGATTCCATTGTTTCTTTCTGTGTGGACACACAAGATAAAATAATTATCAGTCTGGAGTACTTATCTCAGGTGGGACTTGGCATTGAAACGGCACCAGACAGCATTCACTTCCATTGGACTTGGCACAAGAAAACCAGACCAGGGAGAGAGTACCTCAAATGTATTTGGCACCAGAGAGCCCGACCCGGGAGGAAAAACAAGACACGGAGGAGAATTATCACGATGTCGGTATCTTGGAGTCTTTCAAAAAGGAAACTCAAGATATAGAAAGCATTCATGAAGGTTGTACTACGGACTCTGATTCAGGGACGAGAAACATGCCTGCAAACAACCAAGAAAAAATACTTCTTTGGGCAAGATGAAGGGAATACCTATCATCAACACAGCTGAAGCTAACAGGGATCACAGCTGATGGACAGCGGAAGAAGCCTAGAGCTGTTGGGATACTCAGCACTATAATGTTGACGTTTTGATGTTATAATGTGAGTATGGTAGTCTATAATGTTGTATTTATGATGCTATACTGCCAGCACGGTAACCTATAATGTTGTACTTCTTGAATGTTGTACTGTCAGTACGGTAGTTTATAATGTTGTATTTCTGATATTATACTGTCAGTACGGTAGTCTATAATGTTATACTTCTTGAATGTTGTACTGTCAGTATGGTAGTCTATAAGGTTATACTTCTTGAATGTTGTACTGTCAGTACGGTAATAATGTGTGTTGTCTCACTGTATAACATCAGAACTACAGCATTATGTCCATAATGCTGTAGTTCTGATGTTATACAGTGAGTAGGGCAGTCTATAATGTTGTAGTTCCTGAATGTTACACTGTCAGTATGGTAGTCTATAATGTTGTAGTTCTGATGTTATACAGTGAGTAGGGTAGTCTATAATGTATATTATTGTATGATGCTAGAAATAATAATAATATGAAAAAATGAACAGATACAGTGACCTTGAATATAAATGTCTCGTTAAAAACTGGGTTCAAGGTCCTCTTGTGAACTTTAGTTTCAAATTTGTGCTTCTTGTCTGACTGGAGGAAGACCTTGACATAGGGGTCACTGCTGCCTGACATGTCCATGCCGGGTAGATCGGCTGCCTGGATGACGGTCACAGCCAGCTGTTGATGGACAGACAACACATTATCAGCTGTCAGTGGACAGGCGGACAGACAACACACATTGTCAGCTGTCAGTGTACAGACAACACGCGTGATCAGCTGTCAATTGATAGACAACACACACTATCAGCTGTTCAGGGACAGACAACACACATTATCAGCTGTCTGGGGACAAACAACAAACATTATCAGCTGCCAGTGGACAGACAACACACATTATCAGCTGCCAGTGGACAGACAACACACGTGATCAGCTGTCAATTGAAGATAGCACACATTATCAGCTGTCAACTGACAGACAACACACGTGATCAACTGTCAACTGACAGACAACACAGACCATCAGCTGTCAGTGGACAGACAATACGTGTGATCAGCTGTCAATTGACAGACAACACACACTATCAGCTGTTCCAGGGCAGACAACAAACATTTTCAGCTGTTTGGGGACAAATAACACACATTATCAGCTGTTCCAGGGCAGACAACAAACATTTTCAGCTGTTTGGGGACAAATAACACACATTATCAGCTGTTCCAGGGCAGACAACAAACATTTTCAGCTGTTTGGGGACAAATAACACCACATTATCAGCTGTCATGGGACAGACTATAGCGTAGCGCTAGCTATTTGATAGTGTGTGTGTGTGTGTGTGTGTGTGTGATTGTTGCGACAATACATTTCTGGTGTGTGTGTTATTGTTGCGACAATGCATTTGTGGTGTTAGTGTGTTATTGTTGCGACAATACATTTCTGGTGTGTGTGTGTGTTATTGTTGCGACAATGCATTTCTGGTGTGTGTTTGTGTGTGTGTGTGTGTGTGTGTGTGTGTGTGTGTTATTGTTGCGACAATACATTTCTGGTGTGTTTGTGTGATGTGTTATTGTTCCGACAATGCATTTCTGGTGTGTGTGTGCGTGTGTGTTATTGTTGCGACAATACATTTCGGTGTGTGTATTTTGTTGTTGTTGTTGTTGCGACAATATATTTCTGGTGTGTGTGTGTGCGCGCGCGCGTGCGTGCGTGTGTTATTGTTGCGACAATACATTTTGGTGTGTGTGTGCGCGCGCGCACACGCGCGCATTAGAATAAAACAATAAACTTTGCTGCTATCTTCAACAGAATTGATGTCACCAACTGACAGCGACATTTGACCTACCTCTGCCTTCTGAAAGTCATAATCCAGTGAGAAGTGTAATTTGCCCAGGCGGACGCCAGACTTGATACTGTCCACATTCTCATCGTCCTCCATGATGTCAGGCAGGTCTTCCAGGTCAGGTTGGACCTACACAAGTCACGTGATTGGTCATTAACTGTATGTACACAAGCCTCCCAGAATGTATATTTCTGGTTTATTTCTGGTCTCAGCAAATCTGTCTCAGTCTTCTTTATGTGACTGGACATTATGTTATTTTTCCTAGTTTCTGACATGTCTAAATTGTCTATGACTACACTCACCTATTAGTCTTCACTCGCCTGCCCATGTCTACAATCACTTCTACATGTCTACACTCACCTCTCCATGTCTACACTCATCTCTACATGTCTACATTCACCTCTCCATGTCTATAATCATCTCTCCATGTCTACACTCATCTATCCATGTCTACACTCACATCTCCATGTCTACACTCATCTCTACATGTCTACATTCACCTCTCCATGTCTATAATCATCTCGCCATGTCTACATTCACCTCTCCATGTCTACACTCACATCTCCATGTCTACACTCACCTCTCCATGTCTACACTCACCTCTCCATGTCTACACTCACCTCTCCATATCTACACTCACCTCTCCATGTCTACACTCATCTCTACATGTCTACACTCACCTCTACATGTCTATACTCACCTCTCCATGTCTACACTCATCTCTCCATGTCTACATTCACCTCTCCATGTCTACATTCACCTCTCCATGTCTATACTCACCTCTCCATGTCTACATTCACCTCTCCATGTCTACACTCACATCTACATGTCTATACTCACCTCTCCATGTCTACACTCACATCTACATGTCTATACTCACCTCTCCATGTCTACACTCACATCTACATGTCTACACTCACCTCTCCATGTCTATACTCATCTCTACATGTCTACACTCACCTCTCCATGTCTACACTCACCTCTCCATGTCTATACTCACATCTACATGTCTATACTCACCTCTCCATGTCTATACTCACATCTCCATGTCTACACTCATCTCTACATGTCTACACTCACCTCTCCATGTCTACACTCACCTCTCCATGTCTATACTCACATCTACATGTCTATACTCACCTCTCCATGTCTATACTCACATCTCCATGTCTACACTCATCTCTACATGTCTACACTCACCTCTCCATGTCTACACTCACCTCTCCATGTCTATACTCACATCTCCATGTCTACACTCACCTCTCCATGTCTATACTCACCTCTCCATGTCTACACTCATCTCTACATGTCTACACTCACCTCTCCATGTCTACACTCACCTCTCCATGTCTATACTCACCTCTCCATGTCTACACTCACCTCTCCATGTCTACATTCACCTCTCCATGTCTACACTCATCTCTCCATATCTACTCTCACCTCCCCATGTCTACACTCACCTCTCCATGTCTATACTCACCTCCCCATGTCTGTACTCACCTCTCCATGTCTACATTCACCTCTCCATGTCTACACTCACATCTCCATGTCTACACTCACCTCTCCATGTCTACACTCATCTCTACATGTCTACATTCACCTCTCCATGTCTACACTCACCTCTCCATGTCTACATTCACCTCTCCATGTCTACACTCACCTCTCCATGTCTACATTCACCTCTCCATGTCTACACTCATCTCTACATGTCTACACTCATCTCTCCATGTCTACACTCACCTCTCCATGTCTACATTCACCTCTCCATGTCTACACTCACATCTCCATGTCTACACTCACCTCTCCATGTCTACATTCACCTCTCCATGTCTACACTCACATCTCCATGTCTACACTCACCTCTCCATGTCTACACTCACATCTCCATGTCTACACTCACCTCTCCATGTCTACACTCACCTCTCCATGTCTACATTCACCTCTCCATGTCTACACTCACATCTCCATGTCTACACTCATCTCTACATGTCTACACTCACCTCTCCATGTCTACACTCACATCTCCATGTCTACACTCACCTCTCCATGTCTACACTCACCTCTCCATGTCTACACTCACCTCTCCATGTCTACACTCACCTCTCCATGTCTACACTCACCTCTCCATGTCTACACTCATCTCTCCATGTCTATACTCACCTCTCCATGTCTACACTCACCTCTACATGTCTACACTCATCTCTCCATGTCTATACTCACCTCTCCATGTCTACACTCACCTCTACATGTCTACACTCACCTCTACATGTCTATACTATAGCAGGTCCGCTGCTTTTTGCAGTTTATATTAATGATCTTCCTCTATATATCAATACAACTTGTGATCTATTTGCAGACGACTGTACTATATATACTAGTCAAGAAAACCGTAGTGAATTAGAGAATTCTTTACAAAAGGAACTTGATAATCTTACTAGATGGAGCAATGAAAACCGCATGCAAATTAACATCGACAAAACCAAATCCATGCTAATAACGACCAGACAAAAACTACAGACACTAGCCATAACTGGATCACCGCTCGAACTCCGCATGGGCACGTTACCTATAGTTAATGTGACTGAACATAAAACACTAGGGCTTTTAATAGACAGCCATTTGAACTGGAGCTCTCATGTTCACGCTCTTACCAAGAAAATAGCACAAAAAGTTTACCAACTTGCTAAAATTCAGCACTTCCTGGACGAAAGCACACGAAAAATATTCTATACATGCTATATCCAATCACATCTCGATTACTGTTCCACAGTTTGGGATGGTTGCCCTAAATCTAATTTAAAACGACTATGTTCTCTACAAAACCGAGCTATTCGTCTGGTTTCTGGCATAAAGCACGTTGAAAGTAATAATTTGTACAGTCATCTAAGACTTCTACCACTACAAAAGCGCTTCCTTTTCAACAAAGCCAAATTAGTGAATAAAATTATATCTCAAAATACCCCAGAGTATCTTCTGCCGCTGATTCAATCTAATGCAATGAACAGCAAGCGCCTAAATTTGTTACATGTCTCAAAGCCTAGATTGAACCTATACAAAACATGTTTCGCCTATTCTGGTGCTCACTTATGGAATGATCTGCCTCCAGATCTGAAAACTCCAATGAGTCCCTACACATTTAACCGAAAACTCTTTCAATACTTAATCCATACCGACTATATGCCACCATAATTCATTTACTGGTATAATTGTTCAGTATAATTGTTCATTATAATTGTTTAACTATAATTGTTCACTATATATGTGTGTGCGTGTGGGAGCGAGAGAGAGAGAGAGAGAGAGAGAGAGAGAGAGAGAGAGAGAGAGAAAGTGGGTGTTAGAGAGAGGGAGAGAGTGAATGCGTGTGTGCGCACGTGCATGCGTGTGTGTGGAGAGAGTGATTGAGCGAGAAATGGTGGGGGAATGTGTCAGTGCATGCATTCGTACGTGTATGTGTGAGAGTGAGTGAGGGAATGTAGGCGTGCGTTCATGTGCATGCGTTCATGTGTATGTGTATGTGTGAGAGAGTGTGATTGAGAGTGTGTGTGTGTAGGATTGTGTGTTAAGAGTTAGACAGTGGGAGAGTTGATGTGTTAGTGTATGTGTGTGAGCGCGTGCATGCGTGTGAGTGTGTGTATATGAAAGAATACAGAGAGAGAGAGAGAGAGAGAGAGAGAGAGAGAGAGAGAGAGAGAGAGAGAGAGAGAGAGAGAGAGAGAGCTGAACAGATGCATGTCATGTAACACGCATGTTATGTAACACGCGAATCCATATGTTTGTGTATTCTCATCTGTCATATTATCAGTTAAATACCATTTGATTTTATCATGCATAATATAAACTAATGTTCATTACTATAGTTTGAGTGAGAGAGTCAGTGAGTGTGAATGAGAGACAGAACGAGTGAGCGTGAGAGTGAATGAGTGAGCGGGAGAGTGAATGAGTGAGCGGGAGAGTGAATGAGTGAACGGGAAAGTGAATGAGTGAGCGGGAAAGTGAATGAGTGAGCGGGAGAGTGAATGAGCGGGAGAGTGAATGAATGAGCGGAAGAGTGAATGTGTGAGCGTGAGAGTGAGTGAGTGTGTGTGTGTGTGTGTGTGAGAGAGAGAGAGAGAGAGAGAGAGAGAGAGAGAGAGAGAGAGAGAGAGAGAGAGAGAGAGAGAGAGAGAGAGAGCATCACTATTTTTACGTCACATACATTTTATGTACACATTTTTCTCCATGTTTAACATTTTTATGAGACTGCTCATGACAAGTGTCAGTGTATATGTGTGAGTAAAGTGTGAGAGTTTCTTCATACTAGTTTCAATACTATCGTGAGACATTTTGTATGTGTCTAGATGTGAGGAAGTGTGAGTGTATGTGGAGGATATGTGTGAGTGTGGGGATATGTGTGGGTAGTGGGTGTGTGGGTGAGGGGTGTGTGGGTGGGGGTATGCGTTTGGATGGGTTGGGGTGTGTTGGTTTTGGTGGGTAGTGGTATTTGTGGGTGTTGGTGGGATGTGTGGGGGTGAAAGTAGGGGTGTTGGAATGGGTATGGGGGATGTGTGTATGGGTGGAGGATGTGTGTATGGGACGGATGCAGGGGATGTGTGTTTATGTGGGTGGAGATGTGTGGACGGTTTGAGGAAGTATGTGTAGGAGGCGGGGTTGTGTGGGTAGGGGATTGTGTTGGGTGGATTGGGGATGCAAGGGTGGGTGGGGAGAAGTGTATGGTGTGTGGGTTTGAGATATTTGTGCGGTGTGTTGGTGGGGGATGTGTGAATGATGTGTGGGTAGAGGGTATGTTTGTGGAGGTATGGGTGGAGGATAGTGTGTGGTGTGGGGGATGTGTGTGATGGGTGCGGGGAATGTGCGTATGGGTGGGGTATATGTATGGGTGAGTAGGGGATTGTGGTGGTTGGGGGAAGTATGCGGGGGAGTGTTGGTGGGAGATGTGTGTGTTTGGATGGGGAATGTGTGGGTGGGGGTGTGTGAGTGAGTGGCTTAGGGATGTGTAAGTGGGTGAGGGAGTTGTATGTGTCGGGGTGGGATGTGTGAGTGGGTGGAGGATGTGTGTGGGGTAGGGGTATTGTGATCGAGAGATGTTTTGTTGGGGGGGGGGTGTGGGTGCGTAGTGGAGGATGTATGCGTGAGTGAGTGTGTGTTGGTGGACGGGTAGGGAATGCGTGTGTGGGTGGGGAGAGGTGTGTGGTGTGTTGGTTGGGGATATTGTGTGGGTGAGGTATGTGTGTGTGGGTGGGGGATTTTTGTGTTGTTTGAGTGGGGGTATGTGGGGTGGATGGGTAAGGGTATCTGTGTGGGTGTGGGTGTGGGTGGGAATATTGTGTGGTATCTGGGTGGGGGATATGTGTGTGGTGTGTAAGTGGGGATGTGTTGGTGAGGGATATGTGTGTGTGTGGTGCGTGGGTTGGGAATAGTGCATGATAGGAGGTGTATGTGATGTGCGGGTGGGGGGTTGTGTGGTGGGGGATTAGGTTAAGGCATGTGTGGGTGGGTGGAAGTTGTATGTGTGGGTGGTGGGGTGTGTGTTAGTGGATTGGGGATGTATGGGTGGTTAGAGAGATGTGTGTGTGTGTGGGGTGGGGGTAGGGACATGTCAGTTGGTGGGGATGTGTGTGTATGGTTTGGGAATGTGTGAGTGGATGTGCGATGTGTGGGTTGGTGGGGGATTGTGTGCATGGGTGGGGAATATGTTGTCGATGGAGATGTGGCTGGGGGATGGGTGGTTTGAGGTGTGGGTGGGGAGAGGATGTGTGGGGTAGTATGTGTATGTGGATGGGCGTAGGATGTGTGGGTTGGTGGGGGAATGTTTGTGGGTGGCGAGTGTGTTTTGGTTGGGGGATCAGGTGAGGGCAGTGTGTGTGGGTGGGGGATGTGCGGGAGGGGGATGGATCGGTTGGTGGGGGAATGTTTGTGGGTGGCGAGTGTGTTTTGGTTGGGGGATCAGGTGAGGGCAGTGTGTGTGGGTGGGGGATGTGCGGGAGGGGGATGGATCGGTTGGTGGGGGAATGTTTGTGGGTGGCGAGTGTGTTTTGGTTGGGGGATCAGGTGAGGGCAGTGTGTGTGGGTGGGGGATGTGCGGGAGGGGGATGGGTCGGTTGGTGGGGTATGTATGTGTCCCTTGGTGTGCTTGTGTGTCGGTAGTTGGGGGTGTGTATGTGTCCCTTGGTGCGCGTGTGTGTGGGTAGGTGGGGGTGTCGTGTGGGTGGGATGATGTATGGATAGGTAGGGGATGTGTTTCATAACATGGTAATTAGCCTTGTTTATGTTTAAAACATTCATTTCACAATGTTTATTTTATCTTCCTATGTAAATGTATAATGCTCTTGATGAACGAAAGACGAGTGATTGGAAGGGCCGAATGTAAGACGGGCCTGCGCGCCCAATTTGTGACCCTAATAAAGTTGATTTGATTTGATTTTATACTCACCTCTCCATGTCTATACTCACCTCTACATGTCTACACTCATCTCTCCATGTCTACACTCACCTCTCCATGTCTACACTCATCTCTCCATGTCTACACTCACCTCTACATGTCTACACTCATCTCTACATGTCTATACTCACATCTACATGTCTACACTCACCTCTCCATGTCTACACTCACCTCTACATGTCTACACTCATCTCTACATGTCTATACTCACATCTCCATGTCTACACTCATCTCTCCATGTCTACACTCACCTCTCCATGTCTATACTCACCTCTACATGTCTACACTCACCTCTACATGTCTACACTCACCTCTCCATGTCTATACTCACCTCTCCATGTCTACACTCACCTCTACATGTCTACACTCACCTCTCCATGTCTACACTCATCTCTCCATGTCTACACTCACCTCTCCATGTCTACACTCATCTCTCCATGTCTACACTCACCTCTCCATGTCTACACTCATCTCTCCATGTCTACACTCACCTCTACATGTCTACACTCATCTCTACATGTCTATACTCACATCTACATGTCTACACTCACCTCTCCATGTCTACACTCACCTCTACATGTCTACACTCATCTCTACATGTCTATACTCACATCTCCATGTCTACACTCATCTCTCCATGTCTACACTCACCTCTCCATGTCTATACTCACCTCTACATGTCTACACTCACCTCTACATGTCTACACTCACCTCTCCATGTCTATACTCACATCTCCATGTCTACACTCACCTCTACATGTCTATACTCACCTCTACATGTCTACACTCACCTCTCCATGTCTATACTCACCTCTCCATGTCTATACTCACCTCTACATGTCTACACTCACCTCTCCATGTCTACACTCACCTCTCCATGTCTATACTCACCTCTCCATGTCTATACTCACCTCTCCATGTCTATACTCACCTCTCCATGTCTATACTCACCTCTCCATGTCTACACTCACATCTCCATGTCTATACTCACCTCTCCATGTCTATACTCACCTCTCCATGTCTATACTCACCTCTCCATGTCTACACTCACCTCTCCATGTCTACATTCACCTCTCCATGTCTACATTCACCTCTCCATGTCTACATTCACCTCTCCATGTCTACACTCACCTCTCCATGTCTACACTCATCTCTCCATGTCTACACTCACCTCTCCATGTCTACATTCACCTCTCCATGTCTACACTCATCTCTCCATGTCTACACTCATCTCTCCATGTCTACACTCATCTCTACATGTCTACACTCACCTCTCCATGTCTATACTCACCTCTCCATGTCTATACTCACCTCTACATGTCTACACTCACCTCTCCATGTCTACACTCACATCTCCATGTCTATACTCACCTCTCCATGTCTATACTCACCTCTCCATGTCTATACTCACCTCTCCATGTCTATACTCACCTCTCCATGTCTATACTCACCTCTCCATGTCTACACTCACCTCTCCATGTCTACATTCACCTCTCCATGTCTACATTCACCTCTCCATGTCTACATTCACCTCTCCATGTCTACACTCACCTCTCCATGTCTACACTCATCTCTCCATGTCTACACTCATCTCTACACTCACCTCTACATGTCTATACTCACCTCTCCATGTCTATACTCACCTCTCCATGTCTATACTCATCTCTCCATGTCTATACTCACCTCTACATGTCTATACTCACCTCTCCATGTCTATACCCACCTCTCCATGTCTATACTCATCTCTCCATGTCTATACTCATCTCTCCATGTCTATACTCACCTCTCCATGTCTATACTCACCTCTCCATGTCTACATTCACCTCTCCATGTCTATACTCATCTCTCCATGTCTATACTCATCTCTCCATGTCTATACTCACCTCTCCATGTCTATACCTACCTCTCCATGTCTACACTCACCTCTCCATGTCTATACTCACCTCTCCATGTCTACACTCACCTCTCCATGTCTATACTCATCTCTCCATGTCTATACTCATCTCTCCATGTCTACACTCACCTCTCCATGTCTACACTCACTT
This sequence comes from Cepaea hortensis, assembly GCA_963921405.1. Lineage (NCBI taxonomy): Eukaryota > Metazoa > Mollusca > Gastropoda > Stylommatophora > Helicidae > Cepaea > Cepaea hortensis. The sequence continues at coordinate 115,915,374 of OY992886.1, read as the reverse complement.
CTCCATGTCTACACCCACCTCTCCATGTCTACATTCACCTCTCCATGTCTATACTCACCTCTCCATGTCTACACTCACCTCTCCATGTCTGTACTCACCTCTCCATGTCTACACTCACCTCTCCATGTCTACATTCACCTCTCCATGTCTATAATCATCTCTCCATGTCTACACTCACATCTACATGTCTACACTCACCTCTCCATGTCTACACTCACCTCTCCATGTCTACACTCACCTCTCCATGTCTACATTCACCTCTCCATGTCTATACTCATCTCTCCATGTCTACACTCATCTCTCCATGTCTACACTCACCTCTCCATGTCTACACTCACCTCTCCATGTCTACACTCATCTCTCCATGTCTACGCTCATCTCTACACTCACCTCTACATGTTTACACTCACCTCTCGACGAAAATAAAGTCCGTTCGTTCGTTCTCCATGTCTACACTCACCTCTCCATGTCTACACTCATCTCTACACTCACCTCTACATGTCTATACTCATCTCTCCATGTCTACACTCACATCTCCATGTCTACACTCACATCTCCATGTCTATACTCACCTCTCCATGTCTATACTCACCTCTCCATGTCTACACTCACATCTCCATGTCTACACTCATCTCTCCATGTCTACATTCACCTCTCCATGTCTACACTCACATCTCCATGTCTATACTCATCTCTCCATGTCTATACTCATCTCTACATGTCTATACTCACCTCTACATGTCTACATACACCTCTACAAGTCTAGACGTCCACATAAAACGTGATTTGTGGGTCTACTTACTTTATAAACTGAATTTTAGAAGGGCGAAACGTACAGGACCGTACAGTATGAAGGGAAAAACATATAAAGTGATCGGTTCTTGTATTAACGCAGTCTTGAAATAATCTTAATTCCCCCCTGGAAACCCTAAAATCCCCCTTGAGAACCACTGATCTAGACCAACAAGCAGCGGTTAGAATAGATGGCGAGACATCAAACTGGTTTGACATCAAGCAAGGAGTCCGTAAGGGATGTGTGTTGTCCCCCTATTTGTTTAACCTGTACGCCAAAAATATAATAAGAAATGTAAGAGATGATATAAACAGGGAGCTATATGATGTCCTAAATATCAGTGGTCATGACATACAAGAGATTCGGTATGCTGATGATACAGTATTACTATCCACAACACAGAATGGTATAGAAAACCTAATAGCCTCAACCCAATTGAATAGTGAAAATCACAACTTATATCTTAACATATCAAAAACAAAGATAATGCATACAGATAAAACTACTATGAAGAAAGAAATATATGTTAACGAGCAAAAATTGGAGGTGGTGAAAAATTGTGAATAGGCCTATCTTGGGTCATTAATTATCAACAACGGTGACACAATGAAAGAAATTAAACGACGACTATCAATTGCTCTTCAAAGACTAAAACAACTGAATAAATTATGGAGTGGGACAGACAGAACTACAAAAATTAGATTTTTAAGAGCATGCATCTTTCCCATTGCAACATACGCCTGTGAGACATGGACACTTACTAAACAAGCTGAACAGCGCATAAACGCCTTTGAATATAAATGTTATAGACGAGTTCTAAGCATATCTTGGGTAAAGAAAAGAACAAATGCATCAATACTTCAAGAGCTGAATATTGAAGAAGGCTGGGTATAAAACACGATAAAACAAAGAAAATTGAAATATTTTGGTCACTTGGAACGTCACGAAAGTTTGGAGAGAACAATAATGGAGATGTATATGCTTGGGAAGAGAAGAAGAGGAAGGCCAAAGAGAAGATGGGTGCAGGATGTGGCGGATGATCTCCAGATGGGTGTATCGGACGCGGGACATCTTGCTTATGATCTAGAGGTTTTCCGGAAGGTTGTTATGGGAGCGAGGCCCTGCAAAGGACATGCTACTGAATGAATAAATGGAGACATAAAAGTCATACAGACTGTCAGAGTGGTGGGCAGAAACTGGACACTATCCTGGAGCTAGCAGAGCCTCACAGCTCGCGAACATTCCCCAACCCCGGGTAAACCTACTAATAACTATGATAAACCAGTTTAAAATGGTGAACATGTCAACCAAATACAAACAGACACTAAAGGATTAAATAATAATAAGTCAACTAATGGTGGTGACTCTACACATAGAACCAACCGTCACATTCACCTACTGAATGACAGAGGCCTTATTGCGCAGTGCGCACGTGAAGTGGCATGAAATGACGGGAAGTGCCGTGAAGTGACCAGTAGTATGTAATGTCGTTTTCGAGTCGTATTTTGGAGGATGTATATCTCTATAGAAGAAAATATGACGTCAATAAAATAGACGATGCAAAGTCAAAGAGGAAAATATAGAATCCATAAGTTTGATTAAGTTGGTCAATGGAGACTCAAACAGACAGACAAACAATGAAACTGGTACTACCAAAGATAACTATACAAACTAAGAACGAATTTCTACAACACATAGTGCACCTTTGAAGATACTAGCGTGGTCAAATTGGAAAGTGATGACAAAGTTGATGGATAAAAATTTCTTGATTCGACAGTAAACAATTGATGATACATGGCAGACCTTCAAGTCGCAGAATTGAAGAAAGTATGGACAAGATGGCTGAAGGTTTTGAGGATGTGAATTGCGAAAATATTGGCGCGAAAGAATAAATGTCGACACAATCTGGTAAACATAGTCTTTAAGAGAAACAAATTACTTGATTCGAACGTCAAATTATAGAAGATACATAGCAGACCTTCAAGTGGCAGAATTGAAGAAATTATGGAAGAGATTACTGGATATTTTGACGATGTGAACTACGAAAGCAGTTGCGCAAAATAAAACTGTCAAAACATGTGGTAAACGGAGTCTTAAAGTGCAGTGATAAAAGTGCAATGCATAAAACTATAGATATGTAAACACATATACATCTTTGGTGAATTGAAGACATTGGCAACGTGAAATATGAAATTAATGAAGAAAAGATTAGACACGATATTTCTGTAGATGCAGTACACCAAAAGAATCACTGAAACTGTCACAATGACAGACTGACACAACCACTGAAACTGTCACAATGACAAATTGACAAAACCACTGAAACTGTCACAATGACAGACTGACAACCATTTAAACTGACACAGTGACAGACTGACACAACCACTGAAACAGTCACAATGACAGACTGACACAACCACTGAAACTATTACAATGACAGACTGACACAACCACTGAAACTATCAAACTGACAGACTGACATAACCAATAAAACTTTCACAATGACAGGCTGACAAAGCTGAGACTGAGATAACCAAAGAAAACCGATAACAATCAAAGAATCCGACAATACCGAACCCAACATCACGGAAACCAACATAACCTAAGAAATCGACAATCTTTGAGACTGAAAGAACCAAAGACAGAATCAATGGGAGCATACACAACATATGACAAGAATCAATGGGAACATACACAACATCTGACAGAATCAATGGGAACATACACAACATATGACAGAATGCATGGGAACATACACAACATCTGACAGAATCAATGGGAACATACACAACATCTGACAGAATCAATGGGAACATACACAACATCTGACAGAATCAATGAGAACATACACAATATCTGACAGAATCAATGGGGGAACATATACAACATCTGACCAAATCAATGTGGGAACATACACTTCTTACAGAATCAGTGGGAGAACATACACAACATCTGACAGAATAATTGAGGCAACATACACAACATCTGACAGAATCACCGTGGGAACATACACAACATCTGATATAATCAATGGGGGAAAATACACAACAAATGGCAGAATCAATGGGAACATACACAACACATGACAGAATCAATGGGAACATACACAACACCTGACAGAATCAATGGGGGAACATACAGAACATCTGACAGAATAAATGGGGGAACATACACAATATCTGACAGAATAATTGAGGTAACATACACAACATCTGATAGAATAAATGGGGGAACATACAGAACATCTGACAGAATAAATGGGGGAACATACACAACAGCTGACTACCTTTTGTTTATAGGATTCTCCGAGGAGTTGAACACCTTTCACATCTATACTTCTTGTCTGTGGCTTCTTGGTGTCTTTGTGTGTCTTCTTCCTGCAGCAGCGGACAGCCAGACAGAAGACACAGCACGACAAGACCAGTACGGTCACCACAATGGCTGCCACCACCGCCCAGGTCGGAACTGCCACACACAATGACATTAGCTAATTACACACACCTGACGTGTCCGTCGTCAACGAGTGACAGCACATTTCTGTCACATACAACAACCTGTGACCGCACATTTATGTCACACACAGTAACCTGTGACCGCACATTTCTTTCACACACAGCAACCTGCTTTAAACAAACCATTCCAGAAACAATAAGACATGCTGCGGGTATGTGGTGTGCTGGAACCCTCACCTGTCACACACAACAGAAAGACCTGTCTGTGACGTGCTGTAACCCTCACATGTCACACACAATAACAAGATCTATCTGTGGTGGGCTGGAACCCTCATTTGTCACATACAACAACACGACCTGTCTGTGCTGTGCTGGAAGCGTGACTTGTCACATACAACAACACGACCTTCTGTGACATGCTGTAACCCTTACCTGTCACATACAATAACAAGACCTGTCTGTGCTGTGCTGGAACCCTCACCTGTCACACACAACAAGGTTTGTCTGTGCTGTGCTGGAACCCCCACCTGTCACATACAATAACACGACCTGTCTGTGACGTACTGTAACCCTCATCTGTCACACACAACAAGACCTGTCTGTGACGTGCTGGAACCCTCACCTGTCACATACAATAACAAGATCTGTCTGTGGTGGGCTGGAACCCCCACCTGTCACATACAACAACACGACCTGTCTGTGACGTGCTGGAACCCTCACCTGTCACACACAACAACAAGGCCTGTCTGTGACGTGCTGGAACCCTCACCTGTCACATAAAACAAGACCTGTCTTTGACGTGCTGGAACCCTCACCTGTCACAAACAATAACAAGATCTGTCTGTGGTGGGCTGGAACCCTCACCTGTCACATACAACACGACCTGTCTGTGACGTGCTGTAATCCTCACCTGTCACACACAATAACACGACCGGTCTGTGACGTGCTGGAACCCTCACCTGTCACACACAATAACAAGATCTGTCTGTGGTGGGCTGGAACCCTCACCTGCTGTCATAGAATGCTGCAATTTCTCCAGACTGCCTCTCGTTCCACAAACTCAAGGGAGGAATAAACATAAGAATAGTCGGTATTCTCAACATCAAGAAGCTGACGCAATGTTATTCGCCATTTTACAAGAGCACGGTTTGCTAGAGACGTGGGAACAAGTGTGATTTGACGCCAGTGCGTTTCACTAGCCAATTGACTATATTTCTTTTAATTCTCACCATGGCAGTGGCTAAGTAGTGACTGAATCGGGCAGACCAGCAATGCGGCTGTCCTTTGTGGTTATTGCTATGAGACCCGTTTATAGTTTCTCACTTCGATGTATATAATAGTATGGCTATCTAGTTTGTAATGCTATTATTAGGAATATCATTATATGTCTAATCTGACTTGTCAATATGCATACTTTGAGATGGACATGTATATTGTTTATTTGACGTTTGTGATGCAAATTGTAATATGATAACTCCCAAGGAGGAATTTGGTGTTGTGGTATGTTTTGCTTATAAGCAGCGCGCATTGGCCTATTTCCTATTGATTGTGTCTGAAGCAGAGGTATAGTGGTGCGGGCATTACCCACAATCGGTATTGGGTATATGTTCAGCTTAGTCCTTCCAGTACATAGTGAACGAGCTTTCATCGTAACTCACTGAGGCCTATCACAGAGACTGATCACTGGCACTTAAGACCAGCAAACAGATACTCTTATGATTCCACTACAGACACTTTGATCTGCTAAACCAACTTTTGAACGGAGCGGCTGTAAGGAACCTGGTGTCTGAATTAGTGACATGGACTTAGGACAATTCATTCCTCATGACGGGACGTTACATGGGATGGCATGAATTTAACTACAGGCGTGAAAGACGATGGAAAAGTCCTCCTCGACTAGACAGTAGGAGCGAGAGATATAGAGGGAGACAGAGCATATGTTCAATGATTAATGATAGACAATAAAAGTGATTGTAGTTTGTTTTAACTCATAGATCAGTTGTTATACTTTTGTTTTCAAAGAGACACAATTGTCTTGCTTACCTTGGTGGGGGATTAATTACATAACAGGGAGGAGAGATATGTCAGAGGGGAAAACCTGCCCTGTCTAGTAGTCATTTGTCGACATAAACCTAGGCATCTAACGTTCCCTTTCCCACTACTTGGGGAACAGCAAGACCAGCTAATTTTATCTTTGTTTAACGAGCCATTTGCAGATGTACTCTTGGATATTCATGGGTTTAATCTTTATTTCAGCCACTGAGAAACACTGAGAAATGACTGTGTGAGGTAGTGTGTGAGACTGTGTTGTAGTTTATGGGAGTGTGTGCGTTGAAGTGTGTGTGTGGGGGGGGGGAAGTGTGTTGAGACAACACTGAAACAACAACACTGAGCCAAGAACAATGAGACAACCAACGCTGATAGAATGACACAGACACTGAACACTGAGACAACCAACGCTGATAGAATGACACAGACACAGAACACTGAGACAACCAACGCTGATAGAATGACACAGACACAGAACACTGAGACAACCAACACTGATAGAATGACACAGACACAGAACACTGAGACAACCAACGTTGATAGAATGACACAAACACAGAACACTGAGACAACCAACGCTGATAGAATGACACAGACACAGAACACTGAGACAACCAACGCTGATAGAATGACACAGACCACTGAGACAACCAACGCTGATAGAGTGACACAGACACAGAACACTGAGACAACCAACGCTGATAGAATGATACAGACACAGAACACTGAGACAACCAACGCTGATAGAATTACACAGACACAGAACACTGAGACAACCAACGCTGATAGAATGATACAGACACAGAACACTGAGACAACCAACGCTGATAGAATGACACAGACACAGAACACTGAGACAACCAACGCTGATAGAATGACACAGACACAGAACACTGAGACAACCAACGCTGATAGAATGACACAGACCACTGAGACAACCAACGCTGATAGAGTGACACAGACACAGAACACTGAGACAACCAACGCTGATAGAATGATACAGACAACTGAGACAACCAACGCTGATAGAATGATACAGACACAGAACACTGAGACAACCAACACTGATAGAATGATACAGACACAGAACACTGAGACAACCAACGCTGATAGAATGATACAGACACAGAACACTGAGACAACCAACGCTGATAGAGTGACACAGACACAGAACACTGAGACAACCAACGCTGATAGAATGATACAGACACAGAACACTGAGACAACCAACGCTGATAGAGTGACACAGACACAGAACACTGAGACAACCAACGCTGATAGAATGATAGACACAGAACACTGAGACAACCAACGCTGATAGAATGATACAGACACAGAACACTGAGACAACCAACGCTGATAGAGTGACACAGACACAGAACACTGAGACAACCAACGCTGATAGAATGATACAGACACAGAACACTGAGACAACCAACGCTGATAGAGTGACACAGACAGAACACTGAGACAACCAACGCTGATAGAATTACACAGACACAGAACACTGAGACAACCAACGCTGATAGAATGATACAGACACAGAACACTGAGACAACCAACGCTGATAGAATGATACAGACACAGAACACTGAGACAACCAACGCTGATAGAATGACACAGACACAGAACACTGAGACAACCAACGCTGATAGAGTGACACAGACACAGAACACTGAGACAACCAACGCTGATAGAATGATACAGACACAGAACACTGAGACAACCAACGCTGATAGAATGACACAGACACAGAACACTGAGACAACCAACGCTGATAGAATGATACAGACACAGAACACTGAGACAACCAACGCTGATAGAGTGACACAGACACAGAACACTGAGACAACCAACGCTGATAGAATGATACAGACACAGAACACTGAGACAACCAACGCTGATAGAGTGACACAGACACAGAACACTGAGACAACCAACGCTGATAGAATGATACAGACACAGAACACTGAGACAACCAACGCTGATAGAGTGACACAGACACAGAACACTGAGACAACCAACGCTGATAGAGTGACACAGACACAGAACACTGAGACAACCAACGCTGATAGAATGATACAGACACAGACCACTGAGACAACCAACGCTGATAGAGTGACACAGACACAGAACACTGAGACAACCAACGCTGATAGAATGATACAGACACAGAACACTGAGACAACCAACGCTGATAGAGTGACACAGACACAGAACACTGAGACAACCAACGCTGATAGAATGATACAGACACAGAACACTGAGACAACCAACGCTGATAGAATGACACAGACACAGAACACTGAGACAACCAACGCTGATAGAATGACACAGACACAGAACACTGAGACAACCAACGCTGATAGAATGACACAGACCACTGAGACAACCAACGCTGATAGAATGATACAGACACAGAACACTGAGACAACCAACGCTGATAGAGTGACACAGACACAGAACACTGAGACAACCAACGCTGATAGAGTGACACAGACACAGAACACTGAGACAACCAACGCTGATAGAATGATACAGACACAGAACACTGAGACAACCAACGCTGATAGAGTGACACAGACACAGAACACTGAGACAACCAACGCTGATAGAATGATACAGACACAGAACACTGAGACAACCAACGCTGATAGAGTGACACAGACACAGAACACTGAGACAACCAACGCTGATAGAATGATACAGACACAGAACACTGAGACAACCAACGCTGATAGAATGACACAGACACAGAACACTGAGACAACCAACGCTGATAGAATGACACAGACACAGAACACTGAGACAACCAACGCTGATAGAATGACACAGACCACTGAGACAACCAACGCTGATAGAATGACACAGTGGTCACTTAACTGATCTGTTCTAGTGTTCTGTTCTTGTGCTGTAGATGTGTATCATCCCCACCAGCAGGCCCGCTCTCGCCTGCTGGCTGGGGTGTGGCAGGTACATCTGCAACATTCGCGGACACTGCAGCCAGGAGAGGTGATGTAACAGCCAGGCCCGCAGCGCTGAAGATTGCCAGAAGCCACTTCACGCGTCGTTCAGTCGCCGCCATCTTGATGGTAATGAAATGTTCGTGAGTCTGGACTACCTTTACTATATATCCAATGGGCTGTAACCATGTATCAACTACAATCATGTATCCACTACAAACATTATCCATCACAACCATGTACTCACTACAACCATGTAACCACGTTAACATTTATCCATTACAACAATGTATCCACTTTAACCATGTATGCACTATAACAATGTATCCACCGCAACCATGTATGCACTATAACCATCTATCCATTACACCCATGTATCCACAACAATCATTATTCACTATAGTCATGGATCCATTATAACCATGTATCCACTACAACCATGTATACACTAACGCTATGTTTCCACTAAAGCCATGTATCCACTACAACCATGTATTCAATACAACCATGTAACCACTATAGCCATGTATCCACTATAACCATGTATCCAATACAGCTATGTATCAACTATAGCTATGTATCCACTACAACCATGCATCTAATATAACCATGTATGTACTACAACAATGTATCCACTATAACCATGTATCCACTACAACAATGTATCCACTATAGCCATGCATTCACTACAACCGTGAATCCACTATAGCCATGTATCCACTATAAACATGTATCCACTATGGCCATGTGTCCATTACAACTGTCAGCGTGTTGGGGAATAGAGACAGGACATATACAGGACAAGGGAGATAGTAGAGACCGGGCATAGGCAGGACGCCTACAGGACAACAGAGATATGAGAGACAGGATATAAGCAGGGATGCAGAAATGTCATAGACAGGACAGAGGCAGTGACACAGAGATGTCATAAACAGGACTTAGTCAGGACAAGACCCAGCTCTATAAGGGGACACAAGTCTACGGGACTCCGTCCTGGATTGACAGAACAGACTTGCACTGAAAGACCTGACCGGACAGCAGTACAACGTGACGGCTGAGACAGCCCGACTATCTCGAGGCACACGAGGTCCAGTACCACGTGACCAACAGGCCAACGTGAGGAGTGTCAGACTGGGACTAGACGTTTTAGGGGAAGGACGAATGTGTTTCGAGGAGCGAGTGTAAAGATTTGCGGGAGTGCTAGCTAACGTTGCCATGTTAAAGATAGCGAGTATTGAGCGCAGGGTATTTATGATTGCTGAGTGCTGTGATTGTTTATTAACCAGCACTTATGTATATAGCAATGATGTATTGAATTAACCGCCCCATGTACGCATCTTGATGATAATAAGATTCTACTGAATAAATGTTTGATTCCACATGCAAGGTTGATATTCTTGAGTGCATGTGAAGGATCTAAGAATGCCTGTGTATGTATGAGACGTTGACAACAGCCATGTATCCACTATAACAATGTATCAACTTTAACCATGTATCCACTATAGCCATTTATCCACTACAGCTATGTATCCACTATAGCTATGTATCCACTACAACCATGCATCCAGTGGCGTCACTGGGGTTGGTGTCACCCAGTGCGGTAAACTCTTGGTGTCACCCCTCTAGACTGTCACCATGGTCTTCTTCCGAGTGTTCCTGTACCATATATAATCGCATATAGTAATGTTTGTAAAATAAGTCAAAAAGTTAATAAGGACATAAGAAAGAAAACAAATTGAACAATATAACTTCAATACTTCAGGTAAAACATAAATAAAGAACTTCGACAAACTCGGACAAAGTTAAATTTTTGTTATTTAACATTAAAATTTCTAAAATTAACAATGAACGGTTATGAAACCCGACTAGATAGAGCTATGTCTGCTTTGTCAAATTTGCAATTTTTTTATTTTGGTGTCACCCCTTGATGGTGTCACCCGGTGCGGCCCGCACCCCCCGCACCCCCCTAGTGACGCCCCTGCATGCATCTAATATAACCATGTATCCACTATAACCATGTATCCACTATAGCCATGCATCCACTACAACCATGTATCCACTATAGCCATGTATTCACTACAACCATATATCCACTACAGCTATGTATCCACTATAGCTATGTATCCACTACAACCATGCATCTAATATAACCATGTATCCACTATAACCATGTATCTACTATAACAATGTATCCACTATAGCCATGCATCCACTACAACCATGTATCCACTATAGCCATGTATTCACTACAACCATATATCCACTATGGCCATGGATCCATTGCAACCATGTATCCACTATAACAATGTATCCACTCTAAACACGTATCCACTATAACCATTCATCCACTACAACCATGTGTCCACTATAACCATGTAAACACTATATCCTCGTATCCATTATAGCCATGTATCCACTACAACAATGTATCCACTATAGTCATGTATCCACTATAACCGTTTATCCGCTATAACCATGCATCCACTATAACCATGAATACACTACGAAATTTATCCACTACAAACATGGATCCACTATAACCATGTATCCAATATAGAAATGTATCCACTATAGCCATGTATCCACTACAACCATGTATCCACTAAAAACATGTATCCACTACAAACATGTATCCACTGTAGCCATTTATCCACTACAAACATGTATCCACTATAACCATTTATCCACTATAGACAGGTATCCACTATAGCCGTGTATCCATTACAACCATGTATCCACAGCAAACATGTATCCACTATATCCATGTATCCACTACAAACATGTATCCACTAAACATGTATCCACTACAAGCATGTATCCACTAAACATGTTTCCACTATAACCATGTATCTACTACACCAATGTATCCACTATAGCCATGCATCAAATACAACCATGTATCCACTATAGCCATGTATTCACTACAACCATATATCCACTATGGCCATGTATCCATTGCAACCATGTATCCACTATAACAATGTATCCACTCTAAACACGTATCCACTATAACCATTCATCCACTACAACCATGTGTCCACTATAACCATGTATCCACTACAACCATGTATACACTATATCCTCGTATCCATTATAGCCATGTATCCACTACAACAATGTATCCACTACAGCCATCTATCCACTACAACCATGTATCCACTACAAACATGTATCCACTACAACCATGTATCCACTGTAGCCATGTATCCACTATAACCATGTATCCACTATAACCATGTATCCACTATAACCATGTATCCACTATGACCATGTATCCACTATGACCATGTATCCACTATGACCATGTATCCATTATAACCATGTATCCATTATAACCATGTATCTACTATGACCATGTATCCATTATAACCATGTATCCACTACAACCATGTATCCATTATAACCATGTATCCACAATTACCATGTATCCACTACAACCATGTATCCACTATTACCATGTATCCACTATAACCATGTATCCACTATGACCATGTATCCATTATAACCATGTATCCACTATAACCATGTATCCACTATAACCATGTATCCACTATTACCATGTATCCACTATAACCATGTATCCACTATTACCATGTATCCACTATAACCATGTATCCACTATAACCATGTATCCACTATAATTATTTAAATTTAAAAAAAAAAAAAAAAAAAAAAAAAAAAAAAAAAAACAAACTAACCTCATATATCTACTACAAAGGGGCGATGCGGTTTTAGGCGCAGTTTATAATCTTGCATACCTGCGCTCGAAACACAGCTGCAGGTATTTAGCAGCTGGCCGCTTTACGCTGGTTTTTTTTTTTAAAGGAAATGGTATGGGTGGCGGTCATTTAGAAAGCAATGGCAAACTACCGAATTTAAATTTGCCAAGAGATTACAACAGCAAATATTCCTGGTTATGCAACTAACTTTAACTACAATAATGTATCCATTATAACTCACTACAGTATAAACATGTATCCATTACAATGTGTGTGGAATGTTCAAACAATTCAATGTGTGTGATGGTATGGAATGTTCAAACAATTCAATGTGTGTGATGGTATGGAATGTTGACGTGGTTCAGTAATGTGTGTGATAGTATGGAATGTTCCAACAATTCAATGTGTGATAATATGGAATGTTCAAACAATTCAATGTGTGTGATAGGATGGAATGTTCGAACAATTCAATGTGTGTGATAGGATGGAATGTTCAAACAATTCAATGTGTGTGATAGTATGGTATGTTCAAACAATTCAATGTGTGTGATAGTATGGAATGTTCAAACAATTCAATGTGTGTGGTACTATGGAATGTTCAAACAATTCAATGTGTGTGATAATATGGAATGTTCAAACAATTCAATGTGTGTGATAGTATGGAATGTTCAAACAATTCAATGTGTGTGATAGTATGGAATGTTCAAACAATTCAATGTGTGTGATAGGATGGACTGTTCAAACAATTCAATGTGTGTGATAGTATGGAATGTTCAAACAATTCAATGTGTGTGATGGTATGGAATGTTCAAACAATTCAATGTGTGTGATAGTATGGAATGTTCAAACAATTCAATGTGTGTCATAGTATGGAATGTTCAAACAATTCAATGTGTGTGATAGTATGGAATGTTCAAACAATTCAATGTGTGTGATAGTATGGAATGTTCAAACAATTCAATGTGTATGATAGTATGGAGTGTTCAAACAATTCAATGTGTGTGGTACTATGGAATGTTCAAACAATTCATTGTGTGTGATAATATGGAATGTTCAAACAATTCATTGTTTGTGATAGTATGGAATGTTCAAACAATTCAATGTGTGTGATAGTATGGAATCTTCAAACAATTCAATGTGTGTGATAGTATGGAATGTTCAAACAATTCCATGTGTGTGGTACTGTGGAATGTTCAAACAATTCAATGTGTGTGATAGTATGGAATGTTCAAACAATTCAATGTGTGTGGTACTATGGAATGTTCAAACAATTCAATGTGTGTGATAGTATGGAATCTTCAAACAATTCAATGTGTGTGATAGTATGGAATGTTCAAACAATTCAATGTGTGTGGTACTATGGAATGTTCAAACAATTCAATGTGTGTGATAATATGGAATGTTCAAACAATTCAATGTGTGTGACAGTATGGAATGTTCAAACAATTCAATGTGTGTGGTACTATGTTAGTTAGTTAGTTAGTTAGTTAGTCGTAGTTCCAATCTCACAGCAACGGGTCGTCCCCATTATGCTCCGTTCCTGTGCCAGTGAATATCGCACAAAATGCTCCCCACTGCCCAATGTGAAAAGTGGAAAAGACAGGAGCCTCGACAAACAGCCCGCACAGATCCACTGTGCATAATGCCGCTGCCAGAATGTCAACACAATAGTCCCCCACGAAACATCCAGTTCATCTCTGATGGAATCGGCAGTCATTTTCCCATCTGGATGTTTCCTAGATGTTCACCCACACAGTCCACGAAAATACAGTTCATCGTCGATGGCAGTGGCAGTCAACCAGAAGCCCAGCAGCCACGCATTTCTGCATAAGGCAAAAACCGGTCACCTCTGGGACATAGCCATCTACCATCGCTCCGAACATGCAGTCACGTTCCCAAAAAACCTCGGGAAGATTCAAAAGCATTTCACACGAAACTCACTGCTCACAGTGTCGCGCCACGCACTCACTCAGTAGCAGGGCGACGGAACCATCAAGCCTCCTCAGTCGCCTCTTACGATGTGTGGTAGGCTACAGTGTTGCTATTCTTTGCTTCCCTTATTGGCCCCGGCAACACACGGGAGGTGGTACTATGAAGCTAGCCATAAAGTCAAACCTGCCGTCAGGACAGGAAAGAAGCCATGAAGCTAGCCATACAGCCAAACCTGCCATCCAAAGAAGCAGGAGGCAGTACGGTGTGACTACCCGACTAAAGTAGACAGACAAAGTACAATAGGAGGGCCTGATGAAGGACTTGAGATCAAAAGTAGACAACATGAAGCAGAAACGCGAGCAATCACACGAACAACAAATATCTTCCGTACAGCGCATCCTGGACGAACTGAAGCTCGTCCAGCAGAAGATCTAGCCGGATGTGGTCCGGTGGATGCAATCAAGTCGCAGAAGGAAGAAATAATGAAATAAGTTCTAGAAGAAAGAAGCAGAGATTGAACGGCTCAAGAAACTGACCAAGACTGAAATGGTCCAAACAGGCGTGACCAACAGCAAGACCCAGACAGAAAACGAAGCAACAGAAGGAGAGACGGAGGTAGGAAGTGAACATGAAAGTCACCAAGTGTGACACGCCGATAGACCGATGGGTGAACGGGTCCCCAAGTGTGACACGCCGATAGACAGTTGGGTGAACGGGGACCGAGCAAGTGTTTCTTCAAAGCCAAGCAACCAGCCAACCAACAGTAAGTGATCACAACACACAACGACTGCAGCAACAACCAACAACCATAGTAAACAACAACACTGCAGCAGGTTGTGTCATTCAGAGATCGTGTCCACAATGTTACTGTAACAATGTGTTTGCCGTCAGCTATCATGTTACTGTAACAATGTGTTTGCCGTCAGTAAGCAATGCTACTGTAACAATGTGTTTGCCGTCAGCTGTCATGCTACTGTAACAATGTGTTTGCCGTCAGCTGTCATGTTACTGTAACAATGTGTTTGCCGTCAGCTGTCATGTTACTGTAACAATGTGTTTGCCGTCAGTCAGTAATGCTACTGTAACAATGTGTTTGCCGTCAGCTGTCATGTTACTGTAACAATGTGTTTGCCGTCAGTCAGCAATGCTACTGTAACAATGTGTTTGCCGTCAGTCAGCAATGCTACTGTAACAATGTGTTTGCCGTTAGCTGTCATGTTACTGTAACAATGTGTTTTCCGTCAGCTGTCATGTTAATGTAACAATGTGTTTGCCGTCAGCTGTCATGTTAATGTAACAATGTGTTTGCCGTCAGTCAGTAATGCTACTGTAACAATGTGTTTGCCGTCAGCTGTCATGTTACTGTAACAATGTGTTTGCCGTCAGTCAGTAATGCTACTGTAACAATGTGTTTGCCGTCAGCTGTCATGTTAATGTAACAATGTGTTTGCCGTCAGCTGTCATGCTACTGTAACAATGTGTTTGCCGTCAGCTGTCATGTTACCGTAACAATGTGTTTGCCGTCAGCTGTCACGTTACTGTAACAATGTGTTTGCCGTCAGCTGTCATGTTACTGTAACAATGTGTTTGCCGTCAGCTGTCATGTTACCGTAACAATGTATTTGCCGTCAGCTGTAATGTTACCGTAACAATGTTTTTGCCGTCAGCTGTCATGTTACTGTAACAATGTGTTTGCCGTCAGCTGTCATGTTACTGTAACAATGTGTTTGCCGTCAGCTGTCATGTTACCTTAACAATGTGTTTGCCGTCAGTCAGCAATGCTACTGTAACAATGTGTTTGCCGTCAGCTGTCATGCTACTGTAACAATGTGTTTGCCGTCAGCTGTCATGTTACCGTAACAATGTGTTTGCCGTCAGCTGTGATGTTACCGTAACAATGTATTTGCCGTCAGCTGTAATGTTACCGTAACAATGTTTTTGCCGTCAGCTGTCATGTTACTGTAACAATGTGTTAGCCGTCAGCTGTCATGTTACTGTAACAATGTGTTTGCCGTCAGCTGTCATGTTACCGTAACAATGTGTTTGCCGTCAGTCAGCAATGCTACTGTAACAATGTGTTTGCCGTCAGCTGTCATGCTACTGTAACAATGTGTTTGCCGTCAGCTGTCATGTTACCGTAACAATGTGTTTGCCGTCAGCTGTCATGTTACCGTAACAATGTATTTGCCGTCAGCTGTCATGTTACCGTAACAATGTGTTTGCCGTCAGCTGTCATGTTACCGTAACAATGTATTTGCCGTCAGCTGTCATGTTACCGTAACAATGTGTTTGCAGTCAGCTGTCATGTTACCGTAACAATGTGTTTGCCGTCAGCTGTCATGTTACCATAACAATGTGTTTGCCGTCAGCTGTCATGTTACCGTAACAATGTGTTTGCGGTCAGCTGTCATGTTACCGTAACAATGTTTTTGCCGTCAGCTGTCATGTTACTGTAACAATGTGTGTGCCGTCAGCTGTCATGTTAATGTAACAATGTGTTTGCCGTCAGCTGTCATGCTACTGTAACAATGTGTTTCCCGTCAGCTGTCATGTTACCGTAACAATGTTTTTGCCGTTAGCTGTCATGTTACTGTAACAATGTGTTTGCCGTCAGCTATCATGTTACTGTAACAATGTGTTTGCCGTCAGCTGTCATGCTACCGTAACAATGTGTTTACCGTCAGCTGTCATGTTACTGTAACAATGTGTTTGCCGGCAGCTGTCATGTTAATGTAACAATGTGTTTGCCGTCAGCTGTCATGCTAATGTAACAATGTGTTTGCCGTCAGCTGTCATGTTACTGTAACAATGTGTTTACCGTCAGCTATCATGCTACTGTAACAATGTGTTTGCCAGCAGCTGTCATGTTACTGTAACAATGTGTTTGCCGTCAGCTATCATGTTACTGTAACAATGTGTTTGCCGTCAGCTGTCATGCTACCGTAACAATGTGTTTACCGTCAGCTGTCATGTTACTGTAACAATGTGTTTGCCGGCAGCTGTCATGTTAATGTAACAATGTGTTTGCCGTCAGCTGTCATGCTAATGTAACAATGTGTTTGCCGTCAGCTGTCATGTTACTGTAACAATGTGTTTACCGTCAGCTATCATGCTACTGTAACAATGTGTTTACCGTCAGCTATCATGCTACTGTAATAATGTGTTTACCGTCAGCTGTTATGCTACTGTAACAATGTGTTTGCCGTCAGCTGTCATGTTACCGTAACAATGTGTTTGCCGTCAGCTGTCATGTTAATGTAACAATGTGTTTGCCTTCAGCTGTCATGTTACTGTAACAATGTGTTTACCGTCAGCTGTCATGTTACTGTAACAATGTGTTTGCCGGCAGCTGTCATGCTACTGTAACAATGTGTTTGCCGTCAGCTATCATGTTACTGTAACAATGTGTTTGCCGTCAGTCAACAATGTTACTGTAACAATGTGTTTGCCGTCAGCTGTCATGTTACTGTAACAATGTGTTTGCCGTCAGTCAGCAATGTTACTGTAACAATGTGTTTGCCGTCAGCTGTCATGTTACTGTAACAATGTGTTTGCCGTCAGTCAGCAATGTTACTGTAACAATGTGTTTGCCGTCAGCTATCATGTTACTGTAACAATGTGCTTGCCGTCAGCTATCATGTTACTGTAACAATGTGCTTGCCGTCCGCTGTCATTTTACTGTAACAATGTGTTTGCCGTCAGTCAGGAATGCTACTGTAACAATGTATTTGCTGTCAGCTGTCATGTTACTGTAACAATGTGTTTGCCGTCAGTCAGGAATGCTACTGTAACAATGTGTTTGCCGTCATCTGTCATGTTACTGTAACAATGTGTTTGCCGTCAGTCAGGAATGCTACTGTAACAATGTGTTTGCCGTCAGCTGTCATGTTACTGTAACAATGTGTTTGCCGTCAGTCAGGAATGCTACTGTAACAATGTGTTTGCCATCAGCTGTCATGTTACTGTAACAATGTGTTTGCCGTCAGTCAGGAATGCTACTGTAACAATGTGTTTGCCGTCAGCTGTCATGTTACTGTAACAATGTGTTTGCCGTCAGTCAGGAATGCTACTGTAACAATGTGTTTGCCGTCAGCTGTCATGTTACTGTAACAATGTGTTTGCCGTCAGTCAGGAATGCTACTGTAACAATGCTACTGTAACAATGCTACTGTAACAATGTGTTTGCCGTCAGTCAGCAATGCTACTGTAATAATTCTACTGTAACAATGTGTTTGCAGTCAGCTGTCATGTTACTGTAACAATGTGTTTGCCGTCAGCTGTCATGTTACTGTAACAATGTGTTTGCCGTCAGTCAGGAATGCTACTGTAACAATGTGTTTGCCGTCAGCTGTCATGTTACTGTAACAATGTGTTTGCCGTCAGTCAGCAATGATACTGTAACAATGTGTTTTGCCGTCAGCTGTCATGTTACTATAACAATGTGTTTGCCGTCAGTCAGGAATGCTACTGTAACAATGTGTTTGCCGTCAGCTGGCATGTTGCTGTAACAATGTGTTCGCCGTCAGTCAACAAGGCTACTGTAACAATGCTACTATAACAATGCTCCTATAACAATGCTCCTATAACAATGCTTTTGTAACAATGCTACTATAACAATGCTACTGTAACAATCTTCCTATAACAATGCTACTATAGCAATGCTCCTATAACAATGCTACTATAACAATGCTACTGTAACAATGCTACTGTAACAATGCTCCTATAACAATGCTACTATAACAATGCTCCTATAACAATGCTCCTATAACAATGCTACTGTAACAATGCTCCTATAACAATGCTACTGTAACAATGCTCCTATAACAATGCTACTGTAACAATGCTACTGTAACAATGCTACTGTAACAATGCTCCTATAACAATGCTACTGTAACAATGCTCCTGTAACAATGCTCCTATAACAATGCTACTATAACAATGCTCCTATAACAATGCTCCTATAACAATGCTCCTATAACAATGCTCCTATAACAATGCTCCTATAACAATGCTCCTGTAACAATGCTCCTGTAACAATGCTACTGTAACAATGCTCCTATAACAATGCTCCTATAACAATGCTCCTATAACAATGCTACTGTAACAATGCTCCTATAACAATGCTCCTATAACAATGCTCCTATAACAATGCTACTGTAAGAATGCTCCTATAACAATGCTACTGGAGCAATGCTCCTATAACAATGCTCCTTTAACAATGCTACTATAACAATGCTCCTATAACAATCCTACTATAACAATGTTACTATAACAATGCTACTATAACAATGCTCCTATAACAATCCTACTATAACAATGCTACTATAACAATGCTACTATAACAATGCTACTATAACAATGCTACTATAACAATGCTACTATAACAATGCTACTATAACAATGCTACTATAACAATCCTACTATAACAATGTTACTATAACAATGCTCCTATAACAATATTACTATAACAATGTTACTATAACAATGCTCCTATAACAATGTTACTATAACAATGCTCCTAAAACAATGCTACTGTAACAATGCTACTATAACAATGTTACTATAACAATGCTCCTAAAACAATGCTACTGTAACAATGCTACTATAACAATGTGTTTGCCGGCAGCTGTCATGCTATGATTGGCATTCCCACTCACATGGCGCTAGTAGGCACGTGCTGATGCAGTCACGTGTCATTTGTGTACCCGTGCGGTCTGTGATCACGTGATTGTTTCACAAACTGGGAAACATCATTCATGCCTTTCCAACACAGAGTTGTCTGCCCCTCTTCTAGCCTCCATAATTAGCTCGTTACGCCTGGGATCCAGCCTGCCATCCCCCTCCTGCGATCTTGTTTGTTCTGATGATATTTATGTACCTTGTACTTTCCACAACCGCCGGTCTTTTTTTTCTGGTGGTATTTATGTACCTTGTACTTGTCACAACTGCCAGTCTGTTGTTCTAATGGCAATCTACCACAAACCACAACCAGAAGCCAGCAATCTACCACAAACCACAACCAGAAGCCAGCAATCTACCACAAACCACAACCAGAAGCCAGCAATCTACCACAAAAGCCAACAACAAAAACAAGAACAAAGACAGTGGTAGCGATAAACTTAAAGCTACGGGGGGGGGGGGGGGGCTGCGTGGTCTCGAGGTATGGTGGCCGCCTCGAGTGCTGGAGGTCCCGGGTTCAAGCCCCGATGATTCCGACTTCTCGGAATAAAACCCCGACTTCTAGTAATAAAACTTGCCCTAGTCTCTGGGTAGTGAGATCGGACTCCCGTGTGTATTGTTGCGCACGTAAAAAATCCCTTGGCAGTTGGAAATCGAAAAAGAGTTGCCTAATGGCGCTGCCCGGGCAAAATTTAGAGTTAAAAATCTACCCAAAGTATGTAAGGATCATCGCCAGTGCTACGGAGTTCGTGCACTGAGCTGAGTTTCTCCAGACTCAGGTGTAAGTTAGGAGAAAAACGGAGCACTTATGGGTTGCACCCGTGTGCTGTGATGTTGACCCATCGACTAAACTAAACTAAACTAAAACTGAAAGCTACATCACAGCCAACATCTACCACCAAGCCCAACAACAACAACAACAACAACATCTACCACCAAGCCCAACAGCAACAACAACAACAACAGCACCAACAACAGCCAACTCCACAAGACAGCGCGGATCCCGCTTACGAGTTATTTAAATGCGTAGAAGATCTATGAGGTCTTCTTGGCTGAGAGGTTTCACGCGCTGACACTGTCTTGACTGGCCACGGTATAGTTGGTTGCTAACAACCCGGACAGTTTCACTTCAATGTTGACTTTTTGTTCAGAAGCAATGGCAAACTTTTTTTTTTCATATCCTTTACAGGACATGGCTGTCAACACCAGCATCTTTCAGCTTTATGTTGATTTCTTGGCAAGATTACGCTCAGTAGTTTGCCATTGCTTTCTGAGCGGCCGGCTCACATACCCCGTAAGTTACCGATGCGATTCGAACCACTGCTGATTCTAACTGTCATCACGTTACCGACGAGAGTATACGAGATTACGGAGAAAAGTCATAACCTCTAAGCCACGAAGCCGGCAATGGCAAACTACTCAATGCAAAATTGCCTATGACATTACTAGCACCCAATAGAGGGCTGCGCTAATGTAAATGACATACAATATGTGTAGTCCAACAATATGTGTAGTCCAACAATATGTGTAGTCCAACAATATGTGTAGTCCAACAATATGTGTAGGCAGCACTAACAGTCCAGTCATGGAAGAAGAGCGACAGAAGTTGAGAAAACTAGCGGGAGCCCTTCTAAGGACTACCCATAAAGCACGGTGATGCGGCAAACACGAGACAGCGGCAAGTCCCCGAGACGAGACAGCGGCAAGTCCCTCACACGAGACAGCGGCAAGTCCCTCACACGAGACAGCGGCAAGTCCCTCACACGAGACAGCAGACAGCGGCAAGAGTAGTTAGAAAGGCGCAAAACGGGTATGATTTGGTGGAGCCTCCACCATTTGACCTTGACCTCGGCTGATTTTCACTCCCTCTCGGTCATGAAGTTGGGTGGGGTACGGGGTGGTATCTAGGTCATATCTAAGGGCGATAATTCTAAGATTTTATGTTTCTAAGGGCAGATAACTATTGAGTGGGTGTATAAATTTTTTAAATTAATTATTAAAAAATAAAATAAAATAAATAAAAAATAAAACTAAATAACGACGGGGTGCGGGGTGGTGGCGAGGGGGTGGGCGCGTGGGGTGAGACTAGGCTGTTCAGGTTTAAACACTATCATCACAGGGTTACAAATGAAAACCTTAAAAAGTAAAAATGGTCGATATTATTGATTTTAGCGGGTATAGCTTAGTGAAATTCATTGGTGAGTGATGGGTAGCGGCTATTAGTGCTTTGTAGAGTGTCGTAGTTGCTTATACACCATCATCACACAGGTTACAAATGAAAACCTTAAAAAGTAAAAATGGCCGATAATATTGATTGCAGCGGATATAGCTTAGTGAAATTTGTTGGTAAGGGGTGGGTAGCGGCTAGTAGTGCTTTGTAGAGTGTCGTAGTGGCCTATACACTATCATCATACGGGGTACAAATGAAAACCTTAAAAAGTAAAAATGCCCGATAATATTGACTGTAGCGGATATAGCTTAATGAAATTCGTTGGTAAGAGGTGGGTAGTGGTTATTAGTGGTCTGTAGAGGGTCACCGTGGCTTTTTTACTATCATAACACGTGTTACAAATGAAACCCTGAAAGCTAAAGATCGCTGATTGTAATGGATATAGTGGAGTATCATTCGGCGGTAAGAGGTGGGTACCAGGTATTAGTGGTCAAGCAGTGGTCAAGTAAGGAAAATTTTAGGGAAAAGTGATTGTAATGATATGATGATGCTTAAAGGGTGGTAAATTAGTGGTCAAGTAGTGGTCAAGTGTTGGTTAAGTGACGAAAATTTTAGGGAAATTTTAGGGAACAGTGATTGTAATGATATGGTGATGATTAAAGGATGGTAAATTAGTGGTCAACAGATGGTCAAGTAGTGGTCAAGGGGTGGTCAAGTGAGGAAATTTTAGGGAAAAGTGGTTATAATGATATGGTGATGATTAAAGGGTGGTAAATTAGTGGTCAACAGATGGTCAAGTAGTGGTCAAGGGGTGGTCAAGTGAGGACATTTTAGGGAAAAGTGGTTATAATTATATGGTGATGATTAAAGGGTGGTAAATTAGTGGTCAAGTAGTGGTCAAGTGGTGGTCAAGTAGTGGTCAAGTGAGGAAATTTTAGGGAAAAGTGGTTATAATGATATGGTGATGATTAAAGGGTGGTAAATTAGTGGTCAAGTAGTGGTAAACCAATGGTCAAGTAGTGGTCAAGTGGTCGAGTGAACACTTAAAAGGTAGAGAAAAGTACGTATATTGAAACGGTGATGGTAAAATGGTCGACAACGTGGTCAAGCAGTGGTCAAGTAGTGCTCAGCCAGTGGTCAACCGCTCAAGTGAGAAAATTGTAGGGTATGGTACGTGTAGTGAAACAGAGATGGATAAATTAAGTAGTGACGTTGTCAAGTAGTGATCAAGTAGCGGGCAAGTACTGGTCAAATGGTCAAGTGACCACTTAAATTGTAAGGGAAAGTACGTGTAGTGAACCTGTGTTGGTTAAAGTGATCGATGACGTGCTCAAGTAGTGGCCAAGTAGTGGTAAATGGTCGAGTGACTACTTAAATTGTCGGTGAAAGTAGGTATAGTGACATGGTGATGATCAAGAGTTGGTCAAGTAGTGCTCAACCAGTGGTCAACCGCTCAAGTGAGAAACTTGTAGGGTATGGTACGTGTAG
Source organism: Cepaea hortensis (assembly GCA_963921405.1). Lineage (NCBI taxonomy): Eukaryota > Metazoa > Mollusca > Gastropoda > Stylommatophora > Helicidae > Cepaea > Cepaea hortensis. Next base: position 115,891,129 of record OY992886.1, on the reverse strand, counting down.
TGAAACAGAGATGGATAAATTAAGTAGTGACGTTGTCAAGTAGTGATCAAGTAGCGACAAGTACTGGTCAAATGGTCGAGTGACCACTTACATTGTAAGGGAAAGTAGGTATAGTGACATGGTGATGATCAAGAGTTGGTCAAGTGGTGCTCAAATAGTGGTCAAGTAGTGGCCAAGTAGTGGTAAATGGTCGAGTGACTACTTAAATTGTCGGTGAAAGTAGGTACAGTGACATGGTGATGATCAAGAGTTGGTCAAGTGGTGTTAAAATAGTGGTCAAGTGGTGTTCAAATAGTGGTCAAGTAGTGGTCAAGTAGTCGAATGACCACTTAAATTATAGGGTATGGTACGTGTAGTGAAACGGTGGTGGTAAAATAAGTAAGAACATAGTCAAATAGGGTCAAGTACTGGTGAAGTAGTGATCAAGTGGTCGAATGATCCCTTAGATTGTAGGGTATGGTATGTGTAGTGACATGATGATGGTTAAAGTGATCGATGAAATGATCAAGACGTTATGCCGACTGCTAAGTTCAGAAAGTAATGTCCTTACTATCGACAATTTCCCTGACAGGAGCGCCTCGAGCACTGATTTTGTATTGATCAATAGCACCTAGTGGTACAGTCAACACACATGGACAATAGTTACATCCGGTCAAAGACGGCGTCGCACCCTATCACACATGGGTAATTGCTACAACCAAACTACGTCTCATTCACTAAAACTGGTCAAATATGGTGTCACATCCGGTCACAGGGGTAATGGGACATCTGAGACACGTGGTTAAGAGGGAAACTATAGAAAAAGGGTGTCCTATCGGTTGTCGAGTCTGGGAACCTAACGTATGATGATCACTGTGTATAGGAGTGAATACACTGCATCATCAACACTGCATCATCAACACTGCATCCGAAGGGTAAAAGGGTCACCCCCTTCTCTCTTTTCTATAACCGTGTAGTCCTAGTGTTATCCGGTTACACCAAAGGACACCCGAGCATCAACACAACAAACTGCCCCGATTCAACCTTAGGCAATGCACGTAACATGACAGGTCACGTGTCCGCCGTCATAACCAGCGACGTTATCACGTATCAAATTAGACATCCACACTTTCATTTCCTTTCTATGTGGCCATAGTGTCTTTACATCTTTCTCCAGAAAGCCATTTCCAAGACCAATATATGTTTTTTCAGTGTACCTGCTCAGTGCCACACTTCACAACCAGACAAAAGTACACCTTCTATGTACCACTTCAACCATCAAATAAGAAAATATGTTAGACAAAATATTAAAATTATTTAGTTTTTATATTATTTATATTAGTTAGAAAGGCGCAAAACGGGTATGATTTGGTGGAGCCTCCACCATTTGACCTTGACCTCGGCTGATTTTCACTCCCCCTCGGTCATGAAGTTGGGTGGGGTACGGGGTGGTATCTAGGTCATATCTAAGGGCGATAATTCTAAGATTTTATGTTTCTAAGGGCAGATAACTATTGAGTGGGTGTATAAATTTTTTAAATTAATTATTAAAAAATAAAATAAAATAAATAAAAAATAAAACTAAATAACGACGGGGTGCGGGGTGGTGGCGAGGGGGTGGGCGCGTGGGGTGAGACTAGGCTGTTCAGGTTTAAACACTATCATCACAGGGTTACAAATGAAAACCTTAAAAAGTAAAAATGGTCGATATTATTGATTTTAGCGGGTATAGCTTAGTGAAATTCATTGGTGAGGGATGGGTAGCGGCTATTAGTGCTTTGTAGAGTGTCGTAGTTGCTTATACACCATCATCACACAGGTTACAAATGAAAACCTTAAAAAGTAAAAATGGCCGATAATATTGATTGCAGAGGATATAGCTTAGTGAAATTTGTTGGTAAGGGGTGGGTAGCGGCTAGTAGTGCTTTGTAGAGTGTCGTAGTGGCCTATACACTATCATCATATGGGGTACAAATGAAAACCTTAAAAAGTAAAAATGCCCGATAATATTGACTGTAGCGGATATAGCTTAATGAAATTCGTTGGTAAGAGGTGGGTAGTGGTTATTAGTGGTCTGTAGAGGGTCACCGTGGCTTTTTTACTATCATAACACGTGTTACAAATGAAACCCTGAAAGCTAAAGATCGCTGATTGTAATGGATATAGTGGAGTATCATTCGGCGGTAAGAGGTGGGTACCAGGTATTAGTGGTCAAGCAGTGGTCAAGTAAGGAAAATTTTAGGGAAAAGTGATTGTAATGATATGATGATGCTTAAAGGGTGGTAAATTAGTGGTCAAGTAGTGGTCAAGTGTTGGTTAAGTGACGAAAATTTTAGGGAAATTTTAGGGAACAGTGATTGTAATGATATGGTGATGATTAAAGGATGGTAAATTAGTGGTCAACAGATGGTCATGTAGTGGTCAAGGGGTGGTCAAGTGAGGAAATTTTAGGGAAAAGTGGTTATAATGATATGGTGATGATTAAAGGGTGGTAAATTAGTGGTCAACAGATGGTCAAGTAGTGGTCAAGGGGTGGTCAAGTGAGGACATTTTAGGGAAAAGTGGTTATAATTATATGGTGATGATTAAAGGGTGGTAAATTAGTGGTCAAGTAGTGGTCAAGTGGTGGTCAAGTAGTGGTCAAGTGAGGAAATTTTAGGGAAAAGTGGTTATAATGATATGGTGATGATTAAAGGGTGGTAAATTAGTGGTCAAGTAGTGGTAAACCAATGGTCAAGTAGTGGTCAAGTGGTCGAGTGAACACTTAAAAGGTAGAGAAAAGTACGTATATTGAAACGGTGATGGTAAAATGGTCGACAACGTGGTCAAGCAGTGGTCAAGTAGTGCTCAGCCAGTGGTCAACCGCTCAAGTGAGAAAATTGTAGGGTATGGTACGTGTAGTGAAACAGAGATGGATAAATTAAGTAGTGACGTTGTCAAGTAGTGATCAAGTAGCGGGCAAGTACTGGTCAAATGGTCAAGTGACCACTTAAATTGTAAGGAAAAGTACGTGTAGTGAACCTGTGTTGGTTAAAGTGATCGATGACGTGCTCAAGTAGTGGCCAAGTAGTGGTAAATGGTCGAGTGACTACTTAAATTGTCGGTGAAAGTAGGTATAGTGACATGGTGATGATCAAGAGTTGGTCAAGTAGTGCTCAACCAGTGGTCAACCGCTCAAGTGAGAAACTTGTAGGGTATGGTACGTGTAGTGAAACAGAGATGGATAAATTAAGTAGTGACGTTGTCAAGTAGTGATCAAGTAGCGACAAGTACTGGTCAAATGGTCGAGTGACCACTTACATTGTAAGGGAAAGTAGGTATAGTGACATGGTGATGATCAAGAGTTGGTCAAGTGGTGCTCAAATAGTGGTCAAGTAGTGGCCAAGTAGTGGTAAATGGTCGAGTGACTACTTAAATTGTCGGTGAAAGTAGGTACAGTGACATGGTGATGATCAAGAGTTGGTCAAGTGGTGTTAAAATAGTGGTCAAGTGGTGTTCAAATAGTGGTCAAGTAGTGGTCAAGTAGTCGAATGACCACTTAAATTATAGGGTATGGTACGTGTAGTGAAACGGTGGTGGTAAAATAAGTAAGAACATAGTCAAATAGGGTCAAGTACTGGTGAAGTAGTGATCAAGTGGTCGAATGATCCCTTAGATTGTAGGGTATGGTATGTGTAGTGACATGATGATGGTTAAAGTGATCGATGAAATGATCAAGACGTTATGCCGACTGCTAAGTTCAGAAAGTAATGTCCTTACTATCGACAATTTCCCTGACAGGAGCGCCTCGAGCACTGATTTTGTATTGATCAATAGCACCTAGTGGTACAGTCAACACACATGGACAATAGTTACATCCGGTCAAAGACGGCGTCGCACCCTATCACACATGGGTAATTGCTACAACCAAACTACGTCTCATTCACTAAAACTGGTCAAATATGGTGTCACATCCGGTCACAGGGGTAATGGGACATCTGAGACACGTGGTTAAGAGGGAAACTATAGAAAAAGGGTGTCCTATCGGTTGTCGAGTCTGGGAACCTAACGTATGATGATCACTGTGTATAGGAGTGAATACACTGCATCATCAACACTGCATCATCAACACTGCATCCGAAGGGTAAAAGGGTCACCCCCTTCTCTCTTTTCTATAACCGTGTAGTCCTAGTGTTATCCGGTTACACCAAAGGACACCCGAGCATCAACACAACAAACTGCCCCGATTCAACCTTAGGCAATGCACGTAACATGACAGGTCACGTGTCCGCCGTCATAACCAGCGACGTTATCACGTATCAAATTAGACATCCACACTTTCATTTCCTTTCTATGTGGCCATAGTGTCTTTACATCTTTCTCCAGAAAGCCATTTCCAAGACCAATATATGTTTTTTCAGTGTACCTGCTCAGTGCCACACTTCACAACCAGACAAAAGTACACCTTCTATGTACCACTTCAACCATCAAATAAGAAAATATGTTAGACAAAATATTAAAATTATTTAGTTTTTATATTATTTATATTAGTTAGAAAGGCGCAAAACGGGTATGATTTGGTGGAGCCTCCACCATTTGACCTTGACCTCGGCTGATTTTCACTCCCCCTCGGTCATGAAGTTGGGTGGGGTACGGGGTGGTATCTAGGTCATATCTAAGGGCGATAATTCTAAGATTTTATGTTTCTAAGGGCAGATAACTATTGAGTGGGTGTATAAATTTTTTAAATTAATTATTAAAAAATAAAATAAAATAAATAAAAAATAAAACTAAATAACGACGGGGTGCGGGGTGGTGGCGAGGGGGTGGGCGCGTGGGGTGAGACTAGGCTGTTCAGGTTTAAACACTATCATCACAGGGTTACAAATGAAAACCTTAAAAAGTAAAAATGGTCGATATTATTGATTTTAGCGGGTATAGCTTAGTGAAATTCATTGGTGAGGGATGGGTAGCGGCTATTAGTGCTTTGTAGAGTGTCGTAGTTGCTTATACACCATCATCACACAGGTTACAAATGAAAACCTTAAAAAGTAAAAATGGCCGATAATATTGATTGCAGCGGATATAGCTTAGTGAAATTTGTTGGTAAGGGGTGGGTAGCGGCTAGTAGTGCTTTGTAGAGTGTCGTAGTGGCCTATACACTATCATCATATGGGGTACAAATGAAAACCTTAAAAAGTAAAAATGCCCGATAATATTGACTGTAGCGGATATAGCTTAATGAAATTCGTTGGTAAGAGGTGGGTAGTGGTTATTAGTGGTCTGTAGAGGGTCACCGTGGCTTTTTTACTATCATAACACGTGTTACAAATGAAACCCTGAAAGCTAAAGATCGCTGATTGTAATGGATATAGTGGAGTATCACTACTTAAATTGTCGGTGAAAGTAGGTACAGTGACATGGTGATGATCAAGAGTTGGTCAAGTGGTGTTAAAATAGTGGTCAAGTGGTGTTCAAATAGTGGTCAAGTAGTGGTCAAGTAGTCGAATGACCACTTAAATTATAGGGTATGGTACGTGTAGTGAAACGGTGGTGGTAAAATAAGTAAGAACATAGTCAAATAGGGTCAAGTACTGGTGAAGTAGTGATCAAGTGGTCGAATGATCCCTTAGATTGTAGGGTATGGTATGTGTAGTGACATGATGATGGTTAAAGTGATCGATGAAATGATCAAGACGTTATGCCGACTGCTAAGTTCAGAAAGTAATGTCCTTACTATCGACAATTTCCCTGACAGGAGCGCCTCGAGCACTGATTTTGTATTGATCAATAGCACCTAGTGGTACAGTCAACACACATGGACAATAGTTACATCCGGTCAAAGATGGCGTCGCACCCTATCACACATGGGTAATTGCTACAACCAAACTACGTCTCATTCACTAAAACTGGTCAAATATGGTGTCACATCCGGTCACAGGGGTAATGGGACATCTGAGACACGTGGTTAAGAGGGAAACTATAGAAAAAGGGTGTCCTATCGGTTGTCGAGCCTGGGAACCTAACGTATGATGATCACTGTGTATAGGAGTGAATACACTGCATCATCAACACTGCATCATCAACACTGCATCCGAAGGGTAAAAGGGTCACCCCCTTCTCTCTTTTCTATAACCGTGTAGTCCTAGTGTTATCCGGTTACACCAGAGCATCAACACAACAAACTGCCCCGATTCAACCTTAGGCAATGCACGTAACATGACAGGTCACGTGTCCGCCGTCATAACCAGCGACGTTATCACGTATCAAATTAGACATCCACACTTTCATTTCCTTTCTATGTGGCCATAGTGTCTTTACATCTTTCTCCAGAAAGCCATTTCCAAGACCAATATATGTTTTTTCAGTGTACCTGCTCAGTGCCACACTTCACAACCAGACAAAAGTACACCTTCTATGTACCACATCAACCATCAAATAAGAAAATATGTTAGACAAAATATTAAAATTATTTGTCAAATACAGAAATATATCACCCAAACTTATAAAAAGTAGGAACATATGTTATCCAAATGGAAAATATCTTAGCCAAATAGGAAAATTTGTTAGCCAAATAGAAAAAAAATATTGACCACGTAACGATATATCTTGTCCACACTTATGAAAAGTAGGGAAATTTGTTAGTCAAATGAGAAAAAAGATTGACCAAGAAACGAAATACCCAAACCAAACTTATGAAAAGTACGAAACTTTGTTAAGCAAGTATGAAAATGTATCGACCAAACGGAGAAATATATCACCCAAACTTATAAAAAGTAGGAACATATTTTAACCAAAGGGAAAATACCTTGGCCAAATAGGAAAATTTGTTAGCCAAAGGAGAAAAAAGATTGACCAAGTAACGAAATTCCCCAACCAAACTTATGAAAAGTACGAAACTTTGTTAAGCTAGTATGAAAAGGTATCGTCCAAACAGAGAAATATATCACCTAATATTATAAAAAGTAGGAACATATGTTAACCAAATGGAAAATATCTTGGGCAAATAGGAAAATTTGTTAACCAAATGGGGAAAATATTGTCCAAGTAACGAAATATCCCCCAACAAACTTAGGAAAAGTACGAAACTTTGTTAAGCAAGTATGAAAAGGTATCGACCAAGTAGAGAAATATATCACCCAAACTTATAAAAAGTAGGAACATATGTTAACCACAGAGAAAATACCTTGGCCAAATAGGAAAATTTGTTAGCCAAATGAGAAAAAAGATTGACCAAGTAACGAAATACCCCCCAACAAACTTATGAAAAGTACGAAACTTTGTTAAGCAAGTATGAAAATGTATCGACCAAACGGAGAAATATATCACCCAAACTTATAAAAAGTAGGAACATATTTTAACCAAAGGGAAAATACCTTGGCCAAATAGGAAAATTTGTTAGCCAAATGAGAAAAAAGATTGACCAAGTAACGAAATACCCCCCAACAAACTTATGAAAAGTACGAAACTTTGTTAAGCAAGTATGAAAAGGTATCGTCCAAATAGAGAAATATAGCACCCAAACTTATAAAAAGTAGGAACATATGTTAATCAAATGGAAAATATCTTGGCCAAATAGGAAAATTTGTTAGCCAAATGGGGAAAATATTGTCCAAGTGACGAAATACCCCCCAAAAAACTTAGGAAAAGTACGAAACTTTGTTAAGCAAGTATGAAAAGGTATCGACCAAATAGAGAAATATATCACCCAAACTTATAAAAAGTAGGAACATATGTTAACCAAATGGAAAATATCTTGGCCAAATAATAAAAGTTGTTAGCCAAATAGAAAAAAATATTGACCACGTAACGATATATCTTGTCCACACTTATGAAAAGTAGGAAAATTTGTTAGCCAAATGGGGAAAATATTGACCACGTAACGAAATACCCCCCCCCCCCCCCAACAAACTTAGGAAAAGTACGAAAACTTTGTTAAGGAAGTATGAAAAGGTATCGACCAAACAGAGAAATATATCACCCAAACTTATAAAAAGTAGGAACATATGTTAACCAAATGGAAAATATCTTGGCCACATAGGAAATATTGTTAGCCAAATAGAAAAAATATTGACCACGTAACGATATATCTTGTCCACACTTATGAAAAGTTGGGAAATTTGTTAGTCAAATGGGGAAAAGTTTCCTACGTTTCATAAGTTTGGGTGTTATATTTCTCTGTTTGGTCGATACCTTTTCATACTTCCTTAACAAAGTTTTCGTACTTTTCCTAAGTTTGTTGGGGGGTATTTCGTTACGTGGTCAATATTTTCCCCATTTGGCTAACAAATTTTCCTACTTTTCATAAGTGTGGACAAGATATATAGTTACGTGGTCAATATTTTTTCTATTTGGCTAACAAATTTTCCTATTTGGCCAAGATATTTTCCATTTGGTTAACATATGTTCCTACTTTTTATAAGTTTGGGTGATATATTTCTCTATTTGGTCGATACCTTTTCATACTTGCTTAACAAAGTTTCGTACTTTTCCTAAGTTTTTTGGGGGGTATTTCGTCACTTGGACAATATTTTCCCCATTTGGCTAACAAATTTTCCTATTTGGCCAAGATATTTTCCATTTGATTAACATATGTTCCTACTTTTTATAAGTTTGGGTGCTATATTTCTCTATTTGGACGATACCTTTTCATACTTGCTTAACAAAGTTTCGTACTTTTCATAAGTTTGTTGGGGGGTATTTCGTTACTTGGTCAATCTTTTTTCTCATTTGGCTAACAAATTTTCCTATTTGGCCAAGGTATTTTCCCTTTGGTTAAAATATGTTCCTACTTTTTATAAGTTTGGGTGATATATTTCTCCGTTTGGTCGATACATTTTCATACTTGCTTAACAAAGTTTCGTACTTTTCATAAGTTTGTTGGGGGGTATTTCGTTACTTGGTCAATCTTTTTTCTCATTTGGCTAACAAATTTTCCTATTTGGCCAAGGTATTTTCTCTGTGGTTAACATATGTTCCTACTTTTTATAAGTTTGGGTGATATATTTCTCTACTTGGTCGATACCTTTTCATACTTGCTTAACAAAGTTTCGTACTTTTCCTAAGTTTGTTGGGGGATATTTCGTTACTTGGACAATATTTTCCCCATTTGGCTAACAAATTTTCCTATTTGCCCAAGATATTTTCCATTTGGTTAACATATGTTCCTACTTTTTATAATATTAGGTGATATATTTCTCTGTTTGGACGATACCTTTTCATACTAGCTTAACAAAGTTTCGTACTTTTCATAAGTTTGGTTGGGGAATTTCGTTACTTGGTCAATCTTTTTTTCTCCTTTGGCTAACAAATTTTCCTATTTGGCCAAGGTATTTTCCCTTTGGTTAAAATATGGTCCTACTTTTTATAAGTTTGGGTGATATATTTCTCCGTTTGGTCGATACATTTTCATACTTGCTTAACAAAGTTTCGTACTTTTCATAAGTTTGGTTTGGGTATTTCGTTTCTTGGTCAATCTTTTTTCTCATTTGACTAACAAATTTCCCTACTTTTCATAAGTGTGGACAAGATATATCGTTACGTGGTCAATATTTTTTTTCTATTTGGCTAACAAATTTTCCTATTTGGCTAAGATATTTTCCATTTGGATAACATATGTTCCTACTTTTTATAAGTTTGGGTGATATATTTCTGTATTTGACAAATAATTTTAATATTTTGTCTAACATATTTTCTTATTTGATGGTTGATGTGGTACATAGAAGGTGTACTTTTGTCTGGTTGTGAAGTGTGGCACTGAGCAGGTACACTGAAAAAACATATATTGGTCTTGGAAATGGCTTTCTGGAGAAAGATGTAAAGACACTATGGCCACATAGAAAGGAAATGAAAGTGTGGATGTCTAATTTGATACGTGATAACGTCGCTGGTTATGACGGCGGACACGTGACCTGTCATGTTACGTGCATTGCCTAAGGTTGAATCGGGGCAGTTTGTTGTGTTGATGCTCGGGTGTCCTTTGGTGTAACCGGATAACACTAGGACTACACGGTTATAGAAAAGAGAGAAGGGGGTGACCCTTTTACCCTTCGGATGCAGTGTTGATGATGCAGTGTTGATGATGCAGTGTATTCACTCCTATACACAGTGATCATCATACGTTAGGTTCCCAGACTCGACAACCGATAGGACACCCTTTTTCTATAGTTTCCCTCTTAACCACGTGTCTCAGATGTCCCATTACCCCTGTGACCGGATGTGACACCATATTTGACCAGTTTTAGTGAATGAGACGTAGTTTGGTTGTAGCAATTACCCATGTGTGATAGGGTGCGACGCCATCTTTGACCGGATGTAACTATTGTCCATGTGTGTTGACTGTACCACTAGGTGCTATTGATCAATACAAAATCAGTGCTCGAGGCGCTCCTGTCAGGGAAATTGTCGATAGTAAGGACATTACTTTCTGAACTTAGCAGTCGGCATAACGTCTTGATCATTTCATCGATCACTTTAACCATCATCATGTCACTACACATATCATACCCTACAATCTAAGGGATCATTCGACCACTTGATCACTACTTCACCAGTACTTGACCCTATTTGACTATGTTCTTACTTATTTTACCACCACCGTTTCACTACACGTACCATACCCTATAATTTAAGTGGTCATTCGACTACTTGACCACTACTTGACCACTATTTGAACACCACTTGACCACTATTTTAACACCACTTGACCAACTCTTGATCATCACCATGTCACTGTACCTACTTTCACCGACAATTTAAGTAGTCACTCGACCATTTACCACTACTTGGCCACTACTTGACCACTATTTGAGCACCACTTGACCAACTCTTGATCATCACCATGTCACTATACCTACTTTCCCTTACAATGTAAGTGGTCACTCGACCATTTGACCAGTACTTGTCGCTACTTGATCACTACTTGACAACGTCACTACTTAATTTATCCATCTCTGTTTCACTACACGTACCATACCCTACAAGTTTCTCACTTGAGCGGTTGACCACTGGTTGAGCACTACTTGACCAACTCTTGATCATCACCATGTCACTATACCTACTTTCACCGACAATTTAAGTAGTCACTCGACCATTTACCACTACTTGGCCACTACTTGAGCACGTCATCGATCACTTTAACCAACACAGGTTCACTACACGTACTTTTCCTTACAATTTAAGTGGTCACTTGACCATTTGACCAGTACTTGCCCGCTACTTGATCACTACTTGACAACGTCACTACTTAATTTATCCATCTCTGTTTCACTACACGTACCATACCCTACAATTTTCTCACTTGAGCGGTTGACCACTGGCTGAGCACTACTTGACCACTGCTTGACCACGTTGTCGACCATTTTACCATCACCGTTTCAATATACGTACTTTTCTCTACCTTTTAAGTGTTCACTCGACCACTTGACCACTACTTGACCATTGGTTTACCACTACTTGACCACTAATTTACCACCCTTTAATCATCACCATATCATTATAACCACTTTTCCCTAAAATTTCCTCACTTGACCACTACTTGACCACCACTTGACCACTACTTGACCACTAATTTACCACCCTTTAATCATCACCATATAATTATAACCACTTTTCCCTAAAATGTCCTCACTTGACCACCCCTTGACCACTACTTGACCATCTGTTGACCACTAATTTACCACCCTTTAATCATCACCATATCATTATAACCACTTTTCCCTAAAATTTCCTCACTTGACCACCCCTTGACCACTACCTGACCATCTGTTGACCACTAATTTACCATCCTTTAATCATCACCATATCATTACAATCACTGTTCCCTAAAATTTCCCTAAAATTTTCGTCACTTAACCAACACTTGACCACTACTTGACCACTAATTTACCACCCTTTAAGCATCATCATATCATTACAATCACTTTTCCCTAAAATTTTCCTTACTTGACCACTGCTTGACCACTAATACCTGGTACCCACCTCTTACCGCCGAATGATACTCCACTATATCCATTACAATCAGCGATCTTTAGCTTTCAGGGTTTCATTTGTAACACGTGTTATGATAGTAAAAAAGCCACGGTGACCCTCTACAGACCACTAATAACCACTACCCACCTCTTACCAACGAATTTCATTAAGCTATATCCGCTACAGTCAATATTATCGGGCATTTTTACTTTTTAAGGTTTTCATTTGTACCCCGTATGATGATAGTGTATAGGCCACTACGACACTCTACAAAGCACTACTAGCCGCTACCCACCCCTTACCAACAAATTTCACTAAGCTATATCCGCTGCAATCAATATTATCGGCCATTTTTACTTTTTAAGGTTTTCATTTGTAACCTGTGTGATGATGGTGTATAAGCAACTACGACACTCTACAAAGCACTAATAGCCGCTACCCATCCCTCACAAATGAATTTCACTAAGCTATACCCGCTAAAATCAATAATATCGACCATTTTTACTTTTTAAGGTTTTCATTTGTAACCCTGTGATGATAGTGTTTAAACCTGAACAGCCTAGTCTCACCCCACGCGCCCACCCCCTCGCCACCACCCCGCACCCCGTCGTTATTTAGTTTTATTTTTTATTTATTTTATTTTATTTTTTAATAATTAATTTAAAAAATTTATACACCCACTCAATAGTTATCTGCCCTTAGAAACATAAAATCTTAGAATTATCGCCCTTAGATATGACCTAGATACCACCCCGTACCCCACCCAACTTCATGACCGAGGGGGAGTGAAAATCAGCCGAGGTCAAGGTCAAATGGTGGAGGCTCCACCAAATCATACCCGTTTTGCGCCTTTCTAACTACTGGCAAGTCCCTCACACGAGACAGCAGACAGCGGCAAGTCCCTCACACGAGACAGCAAACAGCGGCAAGTCCCTCACACGAGACAGCAGACAGCGGCAAGTCCCTCACACGAGACAGCAAACAGCGGCAAGTCCCTCACACGAGACAGCAGACAGCGGCAAGTCCCTCACACGAGACAGCGGCAAGTCCCTCACACGAGAGACAGCGGCAAGTCCCTCACACGAGACAGCGGCAAGTCCCTCACATGAGACAGTGGCAAGTCCCTCACATGAGACAGTGGCAAGTCCTTCAAACGATGACATCCCACACGTGTGCGCGCAAGCCTCACCGAAGGGCAATACAATGGAATAAAATCAACAGGATAATAACCCCGCAAGCCACACCCGCAGCTGGCCAGAGAAACAGTATGTCTGCAGGAACAGACAGACAACAATCATCTGCTAAGAAACAGTAAGTCTGCAGGAACAGACAGACAACAATCATCTGCGAAGAAACAGTAAGTCTGCAGGAACAGACAGACAACAATCATCTGCGAAGAAACGGTATGTCTGCAGGAACAGACAGACAACAATCATCTGCGAAGAAACAGTAAGTCTGCAGGAACAGACAGACAACAATCATCTGCGAAGAAACGGTATGTCTGCAGGAACAGACAGACAACAATCATCTGCGAAGAAACGGTATGTCTGCAGGAACAGACAGACAACAATCATCTGCGAAGAAACAGTAAGTCTGCAGGAACAGACAGACAACAATCATCTGCGAAGAAACGGTATGTCTGCAGGAACAGACAGACAACAATCATCTGCGAAGAAACGGTATGTCTGCAGGAACAGACAGACAACAATCATCTGCGAAGAATAACAAACTGATTTTTATTTAAGCCGGCAAAAGCAACTGATCTCAAATGTAAACAAGGGCAGGGCAGTAGTTTCCACGAAGTACAGGTTGTACCCACACGCCGAGTGGAGTCACGTGTCGGTTGTTTCAATGTGATTGTATGAATGTTTCTTCTTGCTGTCACATGCGCCTGTTTTTTTGTTTTTTTTGACATTGACACATACACACGACAAACTCAGAAAGATTGACATATACACACGACAGACACAGAAACATTGACACATACACACGACAGACACAGAAATATTGACATATACACACGACAGACACAGAAACATTGACACATACACACGACAGACACAGAAATATTGACACATACAGACGACAGACACAGAAATATTGACACATACAGACGACAGACACATAAATATTGACACATACAGACGACAGACACAGAAATATTGACACATACACACGACAGACAGAAATATTGACACATACAGACGACAGACACGGACATATTGACATATACACACGACAGACACAGAAACATTGACACATACAGACGACAGACACAGAAACATTGACACATGCACACGACAGACACAGAAATATTGACACATACAGACGACAGACACAGAAATATTGACACATAAACATGACAGACACAGAAACATTGACACATACTGACGACAGACACTGAAACATTGACACATTAACACGACAGACACAGAAACATTGACGCATACAGACGACAGTTACGGAAACATTGACACACACTCTCGCGACAGATGACGCCCCACAGACACAGACCCTCACCTACCTCAGTCCGTTGAAGGTGTGTATCTCCTGGAAGTGTCAACAGTTGGCCTCTGGTCTCTACCCACCAGAGATATGTGTCATCTACACACAGACTTCCCGTCAAAGGCACACCCACTCGACACCAGTGCCTCGTCAGGAACTCTCTCTACCAACTAACCTCATTCTGGTGTCAAGGCCAGGCAACGGGGTTCCATCCCACCCTCCGCCCGTACTGGGTCATGTTACTGGGGCACCCCTTGCCTATCAACGAGATAATGTCACGTGACACGGCTGTGTGTCACGGTTGTGTGACACTTCTGTGAGGGAGCGGGGTGTGGGGAACCTAGGTACAACCACCTGGGTGAACTTTACCAGCCTCCAGTCAGGGCAATCTGATAGTTGCCAATCTGGCCCGTAGTGCTGTTTGCTATCAGCGAATTCCCGGAACAGCCGTACTAGATGACACAGGTCGATCTTAAAATCACAGCTACCAACTTGGCTTAACATTTACAAAAAGACCCGTACCACATGTCACTTCCTCCAGAACTGCCTACGGCTTCATATCACCCCACGCGGTTTCACCTTCACCTCTAGATTTCATCCTTCGTCTGCCAACGCCCCCCCCTCCCCTCTTTCATGACAGTTGTAGTACACGTCTATCTAAAGTTGAGTTTAAATGTGCCACACTTCGCATGCAGTGTATTGCTGATAACCACATTGTCTGTCCTTAGCTCGAGTATTACTATCCTCAATCAATGACTTTAACATCTGACCTCCGGTAACTATTTCTTGTAACAGCACCAACCACCATTTATATAAGTGTCTTTCCACGGCTAAAAACACAAAGTTAGCCAGACTTCGTGCCCCTATCCTACCCCCTCCCCTCTCCCGCCTCGTCCTACCATCGGCTCCGATAATTTAGCTGTGTGCATACCTCCAGATCTTCTCTTATCGGCACCGGAGAAATCGGACCTCAGTAAAGGGCTCCGGTTCATTCCTCTGCGCCCTTATGGCGACAGATACGCACTTCTCCAGGACGTCCATCATTTCCATCGCATTCTCAGGTTGAAATTTCACTTCAGTAATCAACCTCACAGGGACAACACTTCAGTAATCAACCTCACAGAGACAACACTTCAGTAATCAACCTCATAGGGACAACACTTCAGTAATCAACCTGACAGGGACAACACTTCAGTAATCAACCTCACAGGGACAACACTTCAGTAATCAACCTCATAGGGACAACTCTTCAGTAATCAACCTCACAGAGACAACTCTTCAGTAATCAACCTCATAGGGACAACACTTCAGTAATCAACCTCACAGGGACAACACTTCAGTAATCAACCTCACAGAGACAACACTTCAGTAATCAACCTCACAGGGACAACACTTCAGTAATCAACCTCACAGAGACAACACTTCAGTAATCAACCTCACAGAGACAACACTTCAGTAATCAACCTCACAGGGACAACACTTCAGTAATCAACCTCACAGGGACAACACTTCAGTAATCAACCTGACAGGGACAACACTTCAGTAATCAACCTGACAGGGACAACACTTCAGTAATCAACCTGACAGGGACAACACTTCAGTAATCAACCTGACAGGGACAACACTTCAGTAATCAACCTGACAGGGACAACACTTCAGTAATCAACCTGACAGGGACAACACTTCAGTAATCAACCTCACAGAGACAACACTTCAGTAATCAACCTGACAGGGACAACACTTCAGTAATCAACCTCACAGGGACAACACTTCAGTAATCAACCTCACAGAGACAACACTTCAGTAATCAACCTCACAGAGACAACACTTCAGTAATCAACCTCACAGAGACAACTCTTCAGTAATCAACCTCATAGGGACAACACTTCAGTAATCAACCTGACAGGGACAACACTTCAGTAATCAACCTCACAGGGACAACACTTCAGTAATCAACCTCACAGTGACAACACTTCAGTATTCAACCTCACAGAGACAACTCTTCAGTAATCAACCTCACAGAGACAACTCTTCAGTAATCAACCTCATAGGGACAACACTTCAGTAATCAACCTGACAGGGACAACACTTCAGTAATCAACCTCACAGAGACAACTCTTCAGTAATCAACCTCACAGGGACAACACTTCAGTAATCAACCTCACAGGGACAACACTTCAGTAATCAACCTCACAGGGACAACACTTCAGTAATCAACCTCACAGAGACAACTCTTCAGTAATCAACCTCATAGGGACAACACTTCAGTAATCAACCTCACAGGGACAACACTTCAGTAATCAACCTCATAGGGACAACACTTCAGTAATCAACCTCACAGGGACAACACTTCAGTAATCAACCTCACAGAGACACTTCACTAATCAACCTCACAGAGACAACTCTTCAGTAATCAACCTCATAGGGACAACACTTGAGTAATCAACCTCACAGGGACAACACTTCAGTAATCAACCTCACAGGGACAACACTTCAGTAATCAACCTCACAGAGACAACACTTCAGTAATCAACCTCACAGAGACAACTCTTCAGTAATCAACCTCATGGGGACAACACTTCAGTAATCAACCTGACAGGGACAACACTTCAGTAATCAACCTCACAGGGACAACACTTCAGTAATCAACCTCATAGGGACAACACTTCAGTAATCAACCTCACAGAGACAACTCTTCAGTAATCAACCTCACAGAGACAACTCTTCAGTAATCAACCTCATAGGGACAACACTTCAGTAATCAACCTGACAGGGACAACACTTCAGTAATCAACCTCACAGAGACAACTCTTCAGTAATCAACCTCATAGTGACAACACTTCAGTAATCAACCTCACAGAGACAACTCTTCAGTAATCAACCTCACAGGGACAACACTTCAGTAATCAACCTCACAGGGACAACTCTTCAGTAATCAACCTCATAGGGACAACACTTCAGTAATCAACCTCATAGGGACAACTCTTCAGTAATCAACCTCATAGGGACAACACTTCAGTAATCAACCTCAAGGGACAACTCTTCAGTAATCAACCTCATAGGGACAACTCTTCAGTAATCAACCTCATAGGGACAACTCTTCAGTAATCAACCTCATAGGGACAACTCTTCAGTAATCAACCTCATAGGGACAACACTTCAGTAATTAACCTCACAGAGACAACTCTTCAGTAATCAACCTGACAGGGACAACTCTTCAGTAATCAACCTCACAGGGACAACTCTTCGAATAGCACCGATCACTTCTTTCACCTTTCTAAACGCAGGTCCACTTGGTCCCCAATCCAGGGGCATCCAAAACACTTTTCGATATATTTGTTTTTCCGCATATCTTTTACAGGACATCACTGTCAACATCATCATATTTCAGCTGATTGTTGATTTTTGGCAAAATTACGCCCAGTAGTTTGCCATTGCTTTCTGAGCGGCCGGCTCACATACCCCGTAAGTCACCAACGCGGCGAGAACCGCTACCGATTCTCGAGCAGGTTACGTTAATCACGAGAATATACGGGATTACGGAGAAAGTCGCTAACTCCTAAGCCGGGGAGACCGACACTTTTTGATATACAAACATTAAAATTCAAACCACCACGGCACTTAAACCATTCAGCGGAGGAACAAGAGGCACTCACACAGTTGAAATGACGTGATGATATTGTTATCAAGCCTACAGACAAATGAGGAGCGTTAGTGGTTTGGAGGACATACTTGTATATACAGGAAGGTAACAAACAACTTGGGGATGCCACTTCTTACAGACCACGTACAGAAGACGGGACGGTCATTAACAACACCGAAGTCAAGAGTGTGACGAATGCCATCATCAGACAAGGCCTCCTGCCCAGCTCTGCCACGTCGCTGATCATTCATGATAGTTGCTTGGGCAAACCCACCTTGTATATGCTGCCCAAGACACACAAGCTAGGGAACCCAGGCAGACCCATCGTCTCGGCCTGCTCTTGTCCTACTGAACGGATTTCAGAGTTCCTTGACAGCATATTTCAGCCGTTGGTTGCTAGCCTCCCCTCATATATCAAAGACACCAACCATGCTATCTCCATCTTCGATTTCATCAGCTTCACCACCCCTTCTCAGCACCACATCTTTACTTTAGATGTGACTTCACTCTACACATCTATTCCTCATTCTGATGGTCTTAAAGTCTTGGAATGTTTCTTGGATAAAAGGCACAGCCCCAACATAGCCAACGGACCATTTCTGTGTCTGGCAGAGTTAGTCGTTAAACTCATTTCTGTGTCTGGCAGAGTTAGTCGTTAAACTCATTTCTGTGTCTCGCAGAGTTAGTCGTTAAACTCATTTCTTTTGAGTTTAATGGGGACTATTTCGGCCAGATTAGCGGAGTGGCCATTTGTACTAAGATGGGTCTGAGTTATGCCTGCATTTTCATGGGCTATCTGGAGGATAAATTTGCATTAGGAAATAGAAATGATGCAGGTGACAAATTAATTGAATTTTGCACAGAAAATGAGTTAACGATAGCCAACACACTTTTTAAACAACATCCAAGAAGACTCTACACACGGAAGTCTCCAGACAGTTTTACCAAAAATCAGATAGATTATATCCGGGAAGGTTAACCCGGTCAACAAATGCCCGCAGAAGTCGGATGTGTCGGCCTAACGGCGCAAGAACGCAGCTCTGCTGTAAACAGGCACAACGCAATCACATCCGGAAAAAAAACTCCAGATGAACGCAGAAGAAGAAGAAGATAGATTATATTTTAATACAAAGAAGATGGAGATCAAGCATAACATCTGCATAAACCCTACGAAGTGCAGACTGTGATACAGATCATCAGTTATTAGAAGCAGATCTGAAATTAAAACTCAAAAAGCTTATCCGAGAACCAAGGCCACTTCGTTTTGATCTCACAAAAAATACCAGACGCATACAACATAGAATTTAGGAATCGCTTTGGGGTCTTGATGTCTGTACAAGAAGAAATGACACCTGATGAACTGGCAGTATGTGGCATAACGCTAACCACCATTATTCATTTACCAAAACATGCCGCAAGAAGAGGAAACAACATTAAAAGAAATTGACTTCACAACCGCAAACGGAGACTAGGACTTAAAACTTAACATCGAAACTGGAACTGCATAAGTGACAGATGACGTGGATTCTTAGAAAGATTTCATCAGACAAAGCTCGGAAGACCATTGGACGAAATAGACATGTGACCCGCTTTCGCGCCAACGCCGGATTTGCATATGTTAATATTTCATCAGATCTGGGAAGCCCGCACTTTTTCCTGCAACCAGCCTTATGAATAGATGTGAGAAGCTGGTGTGACCAAATTTTCAAACATGGAATTGCGGGGTGTCTAGATCTGAGGTAAGCTTGTGATTCCCGAGATTAGACTAAGAACCCAATGTATCAGGTATCAAGTAATGGTAACCCGTGTTTGTAATGTCAATTGAAATGTATTATTATTAATTAAAACCTCTGAAATGTAAAAATACCCGACTGTAGATTCTAACGACGCAGAGCCGTTCCCGGGCAAAATGACTCTCCAATACTCTCTTCGATGAAACTGCAATCTCTGATATTCTTAGAGATAATTATTAACTTTAAGAAGTGCATTATACTACTACCTTCTATTCTAAACAACTGTGAGAAGTGATGATTCGAAAGCAATCTTGTGCATTTTGTCAGAAACATTGTTAAAGATGCTATCACTACCTACAGCTGAAATGATAGTTCGTGTACTAGAATAAGTGCCTTGTTCTAAAACAGACTTATCCATGCCTATTTACAATCTAGAAAGCTGAAAGAGAAATCAATCTTTCCTTTCTCCTTCATCCATTGAATCAATAGGGTTTGACGGAATAAATATTTATATTTATGTCAAATTTTAATTAGATAAGAGCACTTATGAACTGCATTGCATCAGAAGAGTTGTGCTTCGTGGAACTCCATCACACGAAGTGAACTTAACTCATTACTCAACATAACTTAAAACACAACACCACTCAACACCACTCATCACCACACAACCCAACACTCAACATCACAACAACAGATAATGGGAGAGAGTTATTAGACACAGAAGAAGAAGAAGTTGGTTAATTGGGAAAACACAGAGAATTATTTATACACATTATAAACACCATTGAGTGGAAGAAATGTTATAAATGTATGTCATTTATTTACATGCATCTTGACACATTCTCACTCTTGTCACTGTCTTACTGTACACGTTCACTGATCCCAGGTCAAATGAGAACTTACATACAGCAGGAACCAGTTGATACAAGGCGTACACAGTGTGATAAACTCTGACCACCCCAAATTAACCCAACACTAGCTTAGAGAAAAAAGGAGGGGAGGGGAACTAGTTCCTACTTCAGGAATTTAGATTTCTTCCGACCTACTTCTAGAATATTGTATTGGTAGGAATGTATATATTTATGTGAATATTCATCAGTGATCTTGGTGGCTACATACCAACAACCACCCAACACATCAGCAAACTAACCACCTAAATCAGACCTGAAAGAGGGAAGCCAAGAGAAAGAGATGAACCACAAGTGAGATGGAGGATGACTTGGCCATGAGCAGAGTATGGGGAGGCCTTCAGAGGAGCTATACGGGCAGACCTGATCCATCAGTCAATGGACCCTGGCTTACCTAATCTTCCAGTCACCAGGTTACCTTTCTAATGGGTATACACCACACCCAATTTCAGGAAACTGATATTTAATTGTTGAATTACCATCACACTTAATATGTACAACATCAAAATGTTTACTATGTTTCACACTTGTTGACATCTCATGTATTGCTGCTTGTTTATTGATGGTCTGTGTGACACTGGTCCAATGTGCAACTTTTCTAATATCTTGTGTAAATCACAATGGAGATGTATGTACTGACCAGAAGGCTCAGGCCCAGTCAATAAATGATTAACATGAATTGACCTTCTGTTAATTTATCAGTTCAAACCTATCTGTGAGTCAGCATCTTCTTTGTACATCATGTTGTCAGAATCTAATGTGATTGATTATGTGTTTGATTGTTTAAAAATAAATCTACTCATAATGACTTACTAAAATGGGGGAGAGAAGACTCTAGATCTATCAACTGCTCAACATCCATGTTTTCTTCATCTAAATCAGGCTGGGAAAATTCTCTAGACTTTCCTCAGATTTGATAAACAAAAAAGGGGGCTCCAGAGCTATCAGAATCATTGGAGAAGGGGCAGATTCCCAGTTAGTAATTACCATTCTCACCAGGGCCATAATCTATATCTCCTAGACATACTTAATAGAACGAGGCCTGCAGATAACTCAAGGTTCATATTCTGGGGTTATTGAAGATAGAAGAGGATGGGGCTCTACTTCTTTTGTTAGAAATGGGGCATGCACTACAGTGATCTCCCACTCCCTTCAAAAATATATGACATATTGTCGGCTACGTCCTGGATGGTTCCCATATAGTAACCTTTAAACAATTACATAAAACATTAACACAATTATCTTTAGATTTTGAACATTGTCATTTTCTTATATTGATTGACAGCCACATGATATGAATGACATTAACAGATAAATAAGAGTAGGTGACTGATCATTCCTCCTGAAGAAGGGGGCCATGTTCAAATAGGCTTATACTTCAGAGAGAGGTGCTCCAGGAGAAATATATAGTGTGTATCTACTCTACCAACACTACTTCTCTTCCAGAGAAGGTGTTCTTTTCCCGTGGAGTCTGAACTTAACAGCATTTCATCAACTACCGGAAAATCTTATCCGTTGGGAAAACTCTGTCTAATTTCAGATTCTTTTCTTTACTAGGAATTAATTCTGGTTACTTCAGTGCCTGCTGCCTTTGGCTTTTCCAGCATTGACAGACAGACATAACATAGGGTGTTTTTAATATTGCACATGCTCTGTTGTATATTTGCAGATCAGGGACTGACAAGCTTACGCGGATCAGACTAACTGCAATTATATTTTTTTAGGCAGAACAAAGCAATAAATTATAGGCATGGCGGAAACTGCAAAGTTTAGAGCCCAAATAACAGAAACAGGTAGGGAATGCGGGTTAGATGGCCTTGAGCTAGCTAACTATGTTTCAGATGCATTCGACAAAAGAGAAAGACTGCAAGCGGAATTGGCTCTCAAGGAAAAACAGCTTCAGGCTGAATTGGCTGTGAGGGAAAAACAGTTTCAAGCAGAATTGGAGGAGAAAGAGAAACGATTTGAAGCAGAATTGGAGGAGAAAGAAAAACAGCTTCAAGCAGAATTGGAGGAGAAAGAGAAACGACTACAGGCTGAAATGGAAGATAAGGAGAGAGAGCGTCAACACCAACTGGAGTTGAGGAGAATGGAGATTGAAGTGGAGATCCGGAGAATAGAGAAAGGGAGTGGTCCTACACCCTCAACCTCATCAGGATCGCCAGTGACAGAACCACCTCCTCACGTCTCTCAACTTAATTCAGGAGCTATGTCATTTCCTCTGGAACCCTTTAATGAACAGACTGACCACATCGAAGGATTTTTATCACGCTTCGAGGCAATGGCTGTCAGCTGTGGGCTTGAAGAAAGTAGATGGGCGACGAAGTTAGCGCAGGCCTTAAGATCCACGGCGTATGATGTGTTCTCGCGCCTCACTAGAGAGGAACAACAGAACTACACAACACTTAAGACGGCACTCTTGAGCCGCTTCGAAGTGGACGCCGAATCTTATAAACTCAGGTTCAAACCCGCAAGGAAGGAACCGGGTGAGAGTTACGCGCAACTAGTCTAAAGACTGAAGTCATACATACAAAGATGGACTTCCTTGGGAGGATTTGAGGAAAGTTTTGAAGGACTCCGTGAAATGATCATCATTGATCAGATCAAGGGGAAAATGCAGAACGAAATGAAGGCATTCTTAACTCAAAACGGGGCTGACCGCCTGGAAACTATAATCATCCTGGCAGAGAGATTTGAGAAATCTCAGAAGGAGATGGGAGGAAAGGGACGTTCGAACAACACCCCCTCTCAAAACAAAACTCCACAGCCAAAAGAGGGTGAAAACACTGTAGCCACCAGGAAAAAGGGGAAATCCCAGAAAAACACTCAAAACTCAGTCCAAACAGCGCCGAAGGAGGGCAAACAATTCTGTACCCATTGCAAAATTAGAGGTCACACATTTCAGAATTGCAGGAAAAAGCCACCTCCACACACAGCGGCATGTTTGGCCAACCGAAAAGAGAAAAAAATGAGCACTGGTGAAACGTCCAAACAGACACCTCATCAAGACACATCATCTCGTATTCCGGTTGTAGAATCCATCTTGCTAAATGGATTCAAAACGACCTGTTTATATGATACTGGATTATCGTATGACTGTGTTGTTTCATCATCCTTAGTTCACCCTGAACAGGTGACAGAGGAAATAGTGGAATTACAGGGACCACTGAAGAGTTCAACGAATATGTCTCTTCCAGTGGCAAAAGTGAACATAGCCTCGCGGTATGTCACTGGGACAATCAAGGCAGCAGTCTTGGACGATCCGATATATCCTGTAATCCTCGGCCATAGATTTATCGTTCTAGGAGAACCTGTTCAACCTGTGGCGATGGCGACCATGACCACTCGATCCCAGGCAACAAAAACTCCAGAAACAACTACGCCAATCCCTCGAACGGAGGAACTGAAGAGGGCACAAGAGGCCGACAGCACCTTGGAACCCTGCTTCAGAAAACTGCCAAAATCACATTTACCTCTACCTAAAGGTGATCTGTTCATGATGTCAGCACTTCTTTACAGAAAAGCAGGACGAGCTGGACAAGAGTTTAATCAACTTGTTGTACCAACTCAATACAGGACTCAGATCTTAGAGATGGGTCATAGTCTACCATTCAGTGGGCACATGGGTATCAACGCTACTACACAGCGGATTACCACTCACTACTTTTGGCCAGGGATGAATTCAGACATACAAAGGTTTGTAAAATCATGCACACAGTGTCAGAAAGTATCACCAAAACACCGGACACCACCGGCAATGTTGGGTGAATCGCCAATCACTGGAATTCCATTTGAGAAAGTGGCTGTAGACATAATCGGACCTCTCTCAGCAACGAAGAGGCGAAACCGATTCATATTAACGCTTGTGGACACAACAACCATGTGGGCCGAAGCAGTTCCTATGCCCAGCTGTGACTCCAAACACGTCGCTGATGCATTATTAGGAATATTCACACGTCTAGGATTCCCACAAAGGATCTTGACGGACAACGGTTCACAGTTTCGTGGTAAGCTCATGGAAGAGACCTTCAGACTTTTTCATGCACGCCATATCTTCAGTTCACCATATCACCCTCAGTCAAATGGACTTGTGGAAAGGTGGAACGGGACATTGATTAGTATCCTGCGCAAAATTGCCCAGTAGAAGACAGAGGATTGGAACTTGTATTTACCCGCAGCTTTATTCGCTTACAGGGAAGTACCCCATCACTCAACAGGTTTTGCTCCAGCCACACTGTTGTTTGGACGACCGATCAAGGGACCACTGGAGGCGTTACTTCGAACGTGGACTGATAATACTACAGATGATACAGTCGTGACTGCATCTACATATGTTGCCGAGTTGAAAAATCGTTTACAACACAGTTGGAAACAAGCGAATGTCAATCTACGTCAAGCCAGACGAAGAATTGCTCGTAACTTGAACCGCAAGGCAAAGGATAGAGAGTTAGAGGTAGGAGAGAAGGTGATGTTGCTGCTTCCAACCAGTCAGAATAAGCTGCAAATAGGATGGAGAGGACCTTATGTAGTGACGGAGAAGATCTCACGTACCAACTACAGAATTTCAGTCAAAGGCAAGATGAAAGTATTTCACATAAACCTCTTGAAGAAGTTTCATGAAAGACCCTCAACCCCCGAACCTGCACATCTGATGGCCATGAGTGTGACTACTGAAGTCGAAGAAGGATCAACAATGGGAGTCGAGTGCCAACTGCAAGCCAAAGAGACCTTTAAGGATGTGGAAATTAATCCCAACTTAACAAAGGATCAGCAAAAGCAGATTAGGGAACTTATGGCAAAATATGCAGAAGTACTTAGTGATAAGCCAGGAAGAACTGATTTGGAGGAATTTGACATGAAGTTAAATGACACAGTGCCTGTGCGAGTCAAGACTTACCCAGTTCCTTATGCAAAGCAAAAGACTTTAGAGGAAGAAATACAACAGCTGCTCACCGCAGGGATAATCTCACCATCTGAATCACCTTACAGTGCTAGCGTCGTCTTATTGAGAAAGCCAAGTGGAGAACATAGATTGTGCATCGATTATCGACAGCTCAATGCTATAACTGAATTCCAAGCAGAACCTCTGCCTGATCAGAATAAACTCTTCACAGCACTCAACCGAGCTAAGTACTTTACTAGGATTGATCTCAGTAAGGGATATTACCAGATTCCTGTAAAACCGGAAGTTAGCTTTCAGCACGCCTGGAGGACACTATGAGTTCAACGTTCTTCCATTCGGATTAAGTAATGCTCCAAGCGTTTTTACACGTATGATGAGAAAATTACTTGACCCACTACAGCATCCAGACACCAGTCACTTCATGGATGACATCCTGATCGCCACTGAAACATTTGAAGAGCATGTAGAAACCCTGCATCTTTTGTTCAGGCGCCTCAGAGAAACTGGATTGACGGCTATACCAAAGAATTGTCAGATAGGATTCCAAGAATTGGACTTTCTAGGTCATAAGATATCTCATGGACTGATAACTCCACAAGAGGGAAATGTGGACAAACTCCAGAGAGCACCTCGTCCAAAAACAAAGAAGGATGTAAGATCATTTGTATCCTTATGTGGATTCTATCAAAAATCCATCAAGGACTTCAATACTCTGTCAGCACCTTTAACGGATCCTACCAAAAAGGGGAAACCAGAGAAAGTCACTTGGTCAGCTGACTGTGAGAGAGCTTTCACAGCACTAAAGCAGGCATTAACTGCTCATCCAGTCTTACATCTACCAGACCTCGACCAACCATTCGTGCTGCGCACCGATGCCAGTAACATAGGAATTGGGGCAACGCTGTTGCAGAGAAAGGGAGATAAACCATCAGAGCTATTCCCTGTAGCCTATGCTAGTAGGAAATTGAATGCAGCAGAGAGAAATTACAGTACTATCGAGAGAGAATGTCTTGCGCTCGTATGGAGTGTACAGAAATTTCAAGCATACCTATATGGCAAACATTTCACAGTGCAATGTGACCATCAACCACTCATGTTTCTCGCAGCATCTAAGACTCTGAATGCCCGACTTATGAGGTGGTCGCTGCTTCTTCAACCTTACTCGTTCCAGGTTGAGTATGTTCCTGGGAAAATGAATGTGGGAGCGGACTTCCTGAGTCGACACCCAGTGCCTGATGAACCAGGTCAATCAGATGCAGAAGAGAATACAAGGGAGGAAAAATGGGAACAGCTTGATAACTGAAAATGTTGGAAACATAGTTCCATACCATAGAACAATCTGGAGTGGGACCATGTGGCATAACGCTAACCACCATTATTCATTTACCAAAACATGCCGCAAGAAGAGGAAACAACATTAAAAGAAATTGACTTCACAACCGCAAACGGAGACTAGGACTTAAAACTTAACATCGAAACTGGAACTGCATAAGTGACAGATGACGTGGATTCTTAGAAAGATTTCATCAGACAAAGCTCGGAAGACCATTGGACGAAATAGACATGTGACCCGCTTTCGCGCCAACGCCGGATTTGCATATGTTAATATTTCATCAGATCTGGGAAGCCCGCACTTTTTCCTGCAACCAGCCTTATGAATAGATGTGAGAAGCTGGTGTGACCAAATTTTCATACATGGAATTGCGGGGTGTCTAGATCTGAGGTAAGCTTGTGATTCCCGAGATTAGACTAAGAACCCGATGTATCAGGTATCAAGTAATGGTAACCCGTGTTTGTAATGTCAATTGAAATGTATTATTATTAATTAAAACCTCTGAAATGTAAAAATGCTCGACTGTAGATTCTAACGACGCAGAGCCGTTCCCGGGCAAAATGACTCTCCAATACTCTCTTCGATGAAACTGCAATCTCTGATATTCTTAGAGATAATTATTAACTTTAAGAAGTGCATTATACTACTACCTTCTATTCTAAACAACTGTGAGAAGTGATGATTCGAAAGCAATCTTGTGCATTTTGACAGAAACATTGTTAAAGATGCTATCACTACCTACAGCTGAAATGACAGTTCGTGTACTAGAATAAGTGCCTTGTTCTAAAACAGACTTATCCATGCCTATTTACAATCTAGAAAGCTGAAAGAGAAATCAATCTTTCCTTTCTCCTTCATCTATTGAATCAATAGGGTTTGACGGAATAAATATTTATATTTATGTCAAATTTTAATTAGATAAGAGCACTTATGAACTGCATTGCATCAGAAGAGTTGTGCTTCGTGGAACTCCATCACACGAAGTGAACTTAACTCATTACTCAACATAACTTAAAACACAACACCACTCAACACCACTCATCACCACACAACCCAACACTCAACATCACAACAACAGATAATGGGAGAGAGTTATTAGACACAGAAGAAGAAGAAGTTGGTTAATTGGGAAAACACAGAGAATTATTTATACACATTATAAACACCATTGAGTGGAAGAAATGTTATAAATGTATGTCATTTATTTACATGCATCTTGACACATTCTCACTCTTGTCACTGTCTTACTGTACACGTTCACTGACCCCAGGTCAAATGAGAACTTACATACAGCAGGAACCAGTTGATACAAGGCGTACACAGTGTGATAAACTCTGACCACCCCAAATTAACCCAACACTAGCTTAGAGAAAAAAGGAGGGGAGGGGAACTAGTTCCTACTTCAGGAATTTAGATTTCTTCCGACCTACTTCTAGAATATTGTATTGGTAGGAATGTATATATTTATGTGAATATTCATCAGTGATCTTGGTGGCTACATACCAACAACCACCCAACACATCAGCAAACTAACCACCTAAATCAGACTTGAAAGAGGGAAGCCGAGAGAAAGAGATGAACCACAAGTGAGATGGAGGATGACTTGGCCATGAGCAGAGTATGGGGAGGCCTTCAGAGGAGCTATACGGGCAGACCTGATCCATCAGTCAATGGACCCTGGCTTACCTAATCTTCCAGTCACCAGGTTACCTTTCTAATGGGTATACACCACACCCAATTTCAGGAAACTGATATTTAATTGTTGAATTACCATCACACTTAATATGTACAACATCAAAATGTTTACTATGTTTCACACTTGTTGACATCTCATGTATTGCTGCTTGTTTATTGATGGTCTGTGTGACACTGGTCCAATGTGCAACTTTTCTAATATCTTGTGTAAATCACAATGGAGATGTATGTACTGACCAGAAGGCTCAGACCCAGTCAATAAATGATTAACATGAATTGACCTTCTGTTAATTTATCAGTTCAAACCTATCTGTGAGTCATTATCTTCTTTGTACATCATGTTATCAGAATCTAATATGATTGATTATGTGTTTGATTGTTTAAAAATAAATCCACTCATAATGACTTACTAAAATGGGGGAGAGAAGACTCTAGATCTATCAACTGCTCAACATCCATGTTTTCTTCATCTAAATCAGGCTGAGAAAATTCTCCAGACTTTCCTCAGATTTGATAAACAAAAAAGGGGGCTCCAGAGCTATCAGAATCATTGGAGAAGGGGCAGATTCCCAGTTAGTAATTACCATTCTCACCAGGGCCATAATCTATATCTCCTAGACATACTTAATAGAACGAGGCCTGCAGATAACTCAAGGTTCATATTCTGGGGTTATTGAAGATAGAAGAGGATGGGGCTCTACTTCTTTTGTTAGAAATGGGGCATGCACTACAGTGATCTCCTACTCCCTTCAAAAATATATGACACAATACAAGCTAGAGATATCTTGATAACTGCAGCCAGAGATTTCATTCCGACCAAGAAAAAGCAACTCAAGCCATGGATCACACCAGACACGTTAGAATTAATAAAACAACGAAGGGAGCTGAAACAAAAAGGAGATGAATCCGATAGCAGGATGAAGTATAAATCTTTAACTCGAGAAATAAGAAAGAACACAAGAAATGACAAAAATCAATATATACAATATTTCTGTACCAGAATAGAGCAATATCATAAGGCTGGAAGAGATTATGAAATGTTCAAAGAAATGACGTTATTGACAAGAAATGTTCAACCTCAATTGAATGTTATCTGTGACAAGATGGGAAATACCTTAACAGAATCTAGAAAAATCCTAGAAAGATGGCAGAAGTACTGCAGTGGAATGTATGATATGAGTGACAGTGAGGATATGAATGAGATACATGAGCCAATGACAGCAGAGACAGAACCTGAACCCTCATTAGATGAAATTGCTTGGTCTATAAGGAACCTGAAGAATGGTAAATCACCTGGATGTGATGAGATACCAGCTGAACTAATTAAAGCAGGAGGAGAAGAAAGCATACACATATATCATGCATTATGTACAAAGATTTGGAAATATGGTATATGGCCAAAAGATTGGAAGAGAACTATCTTCATTCCAATACCAAAAAAGGGCAACCTGAAATTATGCACCAACTATAGAACTGTTGCCCTGATAAGTCATGCAAGTAAAATTCTACTAAAAGTCATAATGCGAAGACTTAATAAGAAAATGGAAGAAGAGATTAACGTGGTTCAAGCTGGATTTAGACAAGGAAGAGGAACAAGAGATCACATATTCAACATGCGTTTAATAATAGAGATGTGCAGAGAATTTAATGTAAACCTATTCTCATGTTTTGTGGATTATTCAAAGGCATTTGACTGTGTACAACATCAGCAACTTTGGGAAATCATGAGGAATATGGGCTTTCCTTCACATGTAGTACATCTCATAAAAATGCTATATCTAGACCAACAAGCAGCAGTTAGAATAGATGGCGAGACATCAGATTGGTTTGACACCAAGCAAGGAGTCCGTCAGGGCTGCGTGCTGTCACCCTATTTGTTTAACCTGTACGCTTAAATATAATG
Organism: Cepaea hortensis; assembly: GCA_963921405.1. Classification (NCBI taxonomy): domain Eukaryota; kingdom Metazoa; phylum Mollusca; class Gastropoda; order Stylommatophora; family Helicidae; genus Cepaea; species Cepaea hortensis. The sequence goes on along the minus strand of OY992886.1, from coordinate 115,860,578 downwards.
TGAAATGTAAGAGATGATATAAACAGGGAGCTATATGATGCCCGAAATATTGGCGGTCATGACATACCAGAGATTCGATATGCTGATGATACAGTATTACTATCCACAACACAGAATGGCATAGAAAACCTAATAGCCTCAACACAATTGAATAGTGAAAATCACAACTTATATCTTAACATAGCAAAAACTAAGATAATGCATACAGATAAAACTACTATGGAGAAAGAAATATACATTAATGGGAGAAAATTGGAGGTGGTGGAAAATTTTGAATATCTTGGGTCATTGATTACCAATAATGGTGACACAATGAAAGAAATTAAACGGCGACTACCCATTGCTCTTCAAAGACTAAAACAGCTGAATAAATTATGGAGTGGGACAGATAGAACTACAAAAATTAGATTTTTAAGAGCATGCATCTTTCCCATTGCTTCCGGTACAATGGCGACAAGATGAAGCGTTACTTTTCGGAGGGACGCTATTTAGTGTTTTTCATTGGATTTCGTGTGATTTCCTTTGGATTCCCTGTGAATAGTGTTTCCCTGTGGATTATGTGATGTTATATTGTGTTCCTTTTATTGGAAGTTTTCAAAAGAAGCCACGGAAGGCAGGTGGTTGATGTAATTTTGAGGGCAGCCGACAGATATTTGTGGGTCATGGCTTCGAGTTACACGACGGCAGGCAAACGAACTCTTCTTGAGTCAATGGCTGCGGTCTCCGACCAGTAAGGCCACTGCCATAGAGGAAAGCAACGGCAAACTACCTCTTTAAAAGTGCCTAGTATATCATGATTCGCTTAAAGACCGATCATCGCAAGACAAGGACAGAGACGTTAAAATTAGCAACTTGGAACGTTAGGACGTTAAACAACGACGGAAAATTAGAGAACATAAAACAAGAAATTGAAAGGGAAAAAATTAATATTTTAGGTATGTGCGAAGCGAGATGGACAGGAGCAGGCATCAAGATAGATGAAGATTTCAAGATTATTTATTCTGCAGGTGAAGATCGTCATAGGGTAGTGGCAATTATTCTGGACCGGAAAACATCAAAATCTATTCAAGGATATTGGGCTGTGTCGGACAGAGTTCTACTAGTTAAATTAAGTGGCAGACCTTTCAGCATAAATATTATTCAAGTATATGCCCCAACAGGAGAATCCAGTGAAGATAGTGTAGAAGAATTTTATAATGACATAGAGTCTGCCTTAAAGAAATGTAAAAATTCAGAAATAAGCATCATAATAGGGGACTTCAATGCAAAAGTAGGAAATCAAGGAGATAGATACACAGGAGGAAACTATGGTTTAGGAGAGAGAAATGAAAGAGGACACAGACTCGTAGAGTGGGCAAAAGAACAGGAAATGATTGTAGGAAACACCTGGTTCAAACAACACCCTAGAAGATTATGGACATGGAGGAGTCCTGATAGCAGGATTAGAAACCAGATTGACTACATTCTGATTAGCAGAAGATTTAGAAACGCATTAACAATAGCAAAAACAGTTCCCAGTGCTGATTGTAATAGTGACCACAGATTACTCACAGGAACATTGAGGATAAAGTTGAAGAAAGTCAAGTATATAACAGGAAACACTAAATATGATTTGTGTACATTGAGTAATGACAAGGAAATACAAAACAAATTCAACATAGAAGTACAGAACAGATTTGAAATTGTGTCTGATCTAGAGATCCTATTCCAGGATGTGGATGATCAATGGGAAACGTTGAAGAATTCAATCAATGTCGCTGCAGAAACAACTATTCCAAAATTAAAGAAGGTGGGTCGTAAGTAATGGATGACTGAAGAAATTTTACACCTCATGGAAACAAGAAGACTCAACAAAAATAATTATGTCAAATATGAAGAAATTCACAGACAAGTCAGAATATTATGTAAGGAGGTAAAAGAAGCATGGCTTGAGGAAAAGTGCTTAGAAATTGAAAGCCAACACAACAGTCAAAATACCAAATTAGTGCACAAAAGAATTCAGGAACTTACTAATAAAAGAACAAGTACATCAACAGGCTGTCTAAAAACTAAAGATGGCAAAATCATAATAGAAAAAGACCAGATTCTACAGGTATGGACAGATTATGTGAAACACCTTTATGGTGATAACAGAGACGAACAGTATGATATTAGATTTAATAATGAAGGACCGCCAATTTTGAAGATGGAGGTTCGAAATGTTCTTAAGCATATGAAAGCTGGCAAGGCCCCCGGTGCAGATAACATCACAACAGAAATGATTAAAGCTTTAGAAGAATTTGGACTAGAGCAACTCACCAGACTGCTGAACACATTATATGATACTGGAGATATACCTCCTGAATTATGTAACTCTATATTTATTGCAATCCCAAAGAAATCAGGAACCTTGGAATGTGATCAACATAGAACAATTAGTATAATGAGTCACATAACAAAGATTTTGCTAAGAATTATCATGCAAAGAATGAGGAAGAAGATACAACCTGAAATAGGGTAAGAACAATGCGGGTTTGTAGAAGGAGAGGGTACAGTAAATGCTGTGTATATGCTGCGAACAGTTATTGAACGTGCTATAGAAGTAAACAAGGATATACATCTTTGCTTTATTGACTATACAAAGGCTTTTGATAGCGTTAGACATGTCAATGTCAACATGGTGGATATGCTTGCAGATCTACAAATTGATGGGAAAGACATTAGACTTATAAAAAACATATATTGGAAACAACAAGCTGCAATAAGGATTGATAATGAAGTGGGACAGTATCAGCCAATTAAAAGAGGTGTTAGGCAGGGATGTGTGATGTCTCCAGATCTTTTTTCCCTGTACAGTGAAAATATTTGCCTTGAAGAGATTAGAACAAGAATCGCCATGGCGAAAGTAGCCTTTAGCAAGATGAAAAACATTCTGACCAATAAAAAGATGTCAATTGAAACGAGAAAAAGAGTGTTGAGGGGATACATAGAGCCTGTTCTTTTGTATGGATGTGAAACTTGGACAATGAGCAGTCAAGCTGAAAAGCATCTGATGGCTGCAGAAATGTGGTTTCTGAGGAAAATGCAAAGAATACCATGGACAGACAGAAAAACCAATGACCAAGTACTACAGGAGACAAACGAACATCGTAAACTGATTAGAGAAATTAGACGTAGACAGTCAAAATTTTTTGGACATGTTATGAGAAGAAATGGATTGGAGAACTTAGTGACAACTGGCAAGATCGAGGGGAACAGACCAAGAGGAAGACCGAGAGGAAAATACCTGGATGGCTTGGCCACATGGCATGGACGAGACAGGAACACTGAGCTGATCCACGACACTGGTGATCGAGTGAAATGGCGAGTCATGACCGCCCACGCTTTCCGACATGGCACATGATTGATTGATTGATCCATTGCTCTTCAAAGACTAAAACAGATGAATAAATTATGGAGTGGGACAGACAGAACTACAAAAATTAGATTTTTAAGAGCATGCATCTTTCCCATTGCAACATACGCCTGTGAGACATGGACACTTACTAAACAAGCTGAACAGCGCATACATGCCTTTGAATATAAATGTTATAGACGAGTTCTAAGAATATCTTGGGTAAAGAAAAGAACAAATGCATTGTCAGCGACTTGTGCGCTGCAGCTTTTCAAGACTCCGCTACTTTCGCACTGCACGAAATAACACTTCATGACATTTGCGAAAGGAATGCAATTTATTCAGAGCCGACATTTGAATGGCTCTACGAGCGTTAGTTTTCATCATTGTTACACAATATGAATACATCAACATGATGATAGATGATGCTAGCATTACACAATCTAAATGAACAGCCCTATGTTTGCCTATGGCCTAGAAAGCTATCGTATTGGTCAAGGATACGTCTGCTCTCTCTACCGTCTCCAGTCAGTCTGTCCCGCAACACATTGCGTGGAAAAGCACGGACACTTTACTCTCCGTGCAGTCGCTATTATTGCGTGCCTGGTCTTGCCAGCACGCCGGCTGGTGAGTTCGAGTAACCTGGCCTATCACGGTTACTCGCAAGGACCCGCAACCCAATTGCTTGGGGAAAGCCCTCGCTCATCTGTACTCGTTGACCTCTGGTCTGACACAAATGTGTCTCCCTGTGAGGTTATTAATAGTACTCGGTGTCTTCCCTGTCTGGTGTCTCTCTACTAGACTAGTGTTAACTCATTACTCCTGTAAGGTCTTATTGGGGATGCTGACAGGGTCCCCTCCTCTCCGCGAAGTGTTACTTCCCTTTTTCTCATGTTTGTAACACTTCTGGTCACAAAAGAAAAATTGGTTGTCCCAATTTTGTCAGATCTCCAATAAGTATAGAACTTTCTAGTTTGGGGATAGAACAATATCTTCTACCTTCATTCACAGTGTTCTATCTTTTCACTTGGCTAATTTAGTAGCCCATGTCTCAGTATAGTTGGTTCTATAGATATCTTAAGGATTGGTAGTGAACCGGAAACCGTTGTCTTATGACTTATGTCCTGGCTTCTGTCGTTTGACCCTATGTCTTTTGACTTCCACCTATTGACTTCCGTCTTGACCTGTTCCTCCTATTGCCCAAAATGACAACACACACACTAGTTGACTCTATTATGAGTACAACACATGAGCACCAAGTGTTCATGTTCCCATCAATATCCCCTCCAACTCTATACACACAGCTCTACTGTTCACCTTCTTGCTTCCGCATGTGAAAACGCTATATTCACTGTTACATTTAGGTTTCTAATAATTTATTGTGTCCCATGAATTTAGAGTTATTGTTCTTTGAACTGATTGGTGTGTGCAACTTTTATGTGTTCGTTTTCCTGTTTGTTTGCGTGTTTTCTAATAAACTAAAGTGTACTTAACTCTCTAACATGTGTATGCGTTAGTGTACTAAATGTGTGTGTTCCTTCGAGCACCGCAAACCGGTTTATTGTGGTTACAAATGTTCGTCATTTTTATTTGTGACCACAACTCCGTTTTCTGAAGCTCAAAGTACGTTGTCTATATACTCTTAAAGTGTGGCTGCAACACATATAAAAACCCTCGACAACACATTGAAAACACAGATGACACAGACAAGTCAAATAAGACTTTTCCAGCGGTGGAAAAAATTTTTTTTCCGCTGTCTTTCTCTCTCGCTCTCTTCCTCAATGTTTACTAAGTTTTTGCATTCTCTCCTCGCATTTTCTCTTCTTTCATTCATCTTTCATACCCTTTCACACTATTCTTTCACTCAATCATTCTTTCGTCATTAAAATATGTTTCATAGTATTACATACATAAACAATATATATATATATATATATATATACAATAAACGATTGGCTGAAATATAACAATAATCACGCCTAATGACTGTGCGTTTTGTTTGCACGCGTCATGTCTGTACAAAAAATATACATAGTTATAAGGATGGTTTGTTACCGCTCCTGACAAAGTAACTTCCATAATTTGGTGTGCTCACCTAAATTACCTTCAAGGGAAATAATTTACTACTACTTTCATTTAAGAAAAATGGATTAATTACCTTAAATGTTATTTGTGAAAAGGATGATATTTGTCAGCATCCCCAATAAGCCCTTACAGGAGTAAGGAGTTAACACTAGGCTAGTAGAGAGACACCCAGACAGGGAAGACACCGACTGCTATTAATACCTCGCAGGGAGACACATTTGTGTCAGACCAGAGGGCAAAGAGTACGGATGAGCGAGGGCTTTCCCCAAGCAATTGGGTTGCTGGTAACCGTGATATGCCAGGTTACTCAAACTCACCAGCCAGCGTGCTGGCCAGTCCAGGCACGCAATAGTAGCAACTGCACGGAGGGGAAAAGGGCCCGTGCTGGTCCACGCTATGTGTAGCGGGACAGACTGACTGGAGACGGTAGAGAGGTCGGACGTATCCTTGACCAATACGATAGCTTTCTAGGCCATAGGCAAACTTAGGGCTATATCATTTAGATTGTGTAATGCTAGCATCATCTATCATCACGTTGATATATTCATATTGTGTAACCATGATGAAGCCTAATGCTTGTAGAGCCATTCACATGTCGGCTCTGAATAAATTGCATTCCTTTCGCAAATGTCATGAATTGTTATTTCGTGCAGTGCGAAAGTAGCGGAGTCTTGAAAGCTGCAGCGCACAGGTCGCTGACAGGCTAGACCCCGAATTGGTGTCAGAATGGTCAAAGAACCAACGCAAGCTGCGAATTAAGGTCAGAACACATTGAACGAACGCCAGCAGTACAATTACTGTCAGAGTTCAGTGAACGTTTTCTAAACAGCCATAGAAGGCAGTTGTAGTAGTATTCGACGAGCAGTTAACGCCAACATGCAAGTGGTATTATAAACCACTAAACGAACGCTAACTATCGATAAATAGTACAAAGTTCTGTGCCAGAATTAGTTCAATGCACGTTTCGACATTTGTGATGTATGATATATTGCAAAGTAATACAAATATTATTGTGATACATGCTATAAATTAAATTTTTTCTTGTGGTGAATTATACGATCGCCCAATGTGTGGAGTGTGAACCACAAGTGATACAAATTAGATCGGTAAAGTGTGAAATTCTACCAATATTATTTAGAAAGTGTGTTAATATATTAAAAGCAATTGAAATGTATAAGAGCATCAGTGAACATCACCATCGTAACCACCGTGTACATTTCATTGCGTGTGATACAGCCATCAATGTCACCATTCTACGAAATCATTAAATAGAATAGCGACGAACTGCAGCCTAGAACGAAGGTACGCCAGAGTCAAACGGCGAAGACAAGACGACATTGACGGCCATACGACTAATCATCTAACTTATCATCTAACAATCATTCAGACGATCATATCATTCATCATTAATACCATCTATCACTATTTATCACATTCTCATTCACCAATCGCATGAAATAGGAAACTATAGTAACATCGTTATGAAATATAAATATTTAATAGAATATGATGAATTGTGAGCTTGTATTTACAACGTAAGCGTGTGTCTAATTTTTGCTGCTCTACTAACCAGAACGCAGCCGTGTGTCAGCAAATCAAACCAGTGTGTAGTGTGAAAGACTGCGGTGGAACATCCCAAGTACCGCACTGTCCAACAAATTAGATGAGTATATTTTCCAAATATTTCGATATGCTCTAACGTAATCATGCATCTTCTATTCCAGCAAATGATGTACATGTACTAACACATTATTGTATACTATTCTGTGCATATGATGATAGTATCATTGTGAATTAACATTACGCCACAAAATGGCGTCACTAAATGAATGCATCCAGGCGGGCATCGCCATGGGCCACACTGGAGATAAGCTAGAAAAATGGGCAGATCAAAAGTATAAAGAAGAAATAGCTAGACAGAAAGAAGAAACAGAAAGGAAAGCTACTCTTGACAGAGATGAAAGAGCAATAGAAAGGCAACATCAAAAAGAAATGAAAGAGATCGAGGAGGCTAACAAACAGAAGCAGTTAGAATTAGACCAAATTATCAAACAGAAACAGTTAGACGTAGAGCAGGCCACCAAAGAAAAGCAGATACAGGTAGATTCAGAAACTAAACTAAAGATGAAGGAAATGGAGGTAGATTCTAACATACAAATAGCCTCTAGCAAACAAAAGAGCCAAGAAGAACAGAACAAATTCAGTAAGTACAAAGGCCTCATTAAACCATACACTGTAGGTGATTCAATCAGCGCATGGACTGAAAATATAGAGTTCCAACTAAAAACACAGAAAATACCTTTAGAGGATTGGGCAATGATTTACATGAGGAACCTGAGTGGGGAGCCTTTAAAAGTAATAGAATCCATACCTACTGATCTTAGAAACAATTACCAGTACATACACGATAGGATAGTGCAACATTTTCTTTTGGACGCCACTGGTTACCAAATTCAATTCTCACAGATTAAACCAAAAGCAACTGAAACGTTCTTAGACTACATTTCTAACGGGCAGAGCACATTTAAAAAATGGACTAAGGCAGCTAAAGTAGGTAACAGCTATGAAAAACTAGAAGAACTAATAGTAATGGACAAAGTTGTTTCGACAGTACCTACCCCTTTTGCTAAATTCTTACAAGAGTCAGATATTGAGTCCATTCAACAACTAGAAAAACGGGGGTCAGCTTATTTTTCCTCTAATCGGGACATATTCAAAACTACATCATATGACACAGAAATTACAGCTTTTGCAAACAGAGTCCCTGATAGATCCTACAAACAGAAAGACTATAGTAAGAAGGACAAACCATATCAGAAACCACCTCAATGTATTTATTGCAATCTGTTTCACCCAACATATTCAATGTGTGATAAAAACCCCACATATCCGGCACACCTAGAACAAGTGTTAAAGAAGCAAGAAAGCAGGAGATCATCGTTTAAACGTGCTGTAAAATGTTATTTTTGTTCTAGTTATGGCCACTATAGCAATAGGTGTCTTGGGAGACAGAAAATGAAGGCAAACAACGCAGCCCTCATCGATACATCATCAGACGATGAGAGTGACATAGATCCTGAACTTGTCAATGTATTGCCAACGAATGGATGTCAAAATGTAGCGTCAGTAACCGATATTTTAAACTTTAAGACGTGCAAAGTATGCCAACAGTTTCATGCGGAGGGGAGATTGAAATGTGGACACGTAATATCATGTTCAAATGAAGAAGCTAATGCAGCATGTGCCTCCAGAGGTAACCTTAAGTTCTACGATGCACAGGTCAATGGTAAACCATGCCAATGCTTAGTTGATAGCGGCTGTACTATACTGGGATTAAGAAGAGAACTTGCTAGAACAGAAGATTATACGGGTGAATTTGTCAAATGCCGTACTTTCTCGGGTACCATCGAGAAATATCCACTGGCAAAAGCGCATATCAATACCCCGTTCCTTACTAGCACATTTACGTGCGCTATCCTCCAAAATCCATGTACGGACCTTATTTTGGGATGTCTTGATGCATTGAAAGAATGTACAGACGACAACATAAAAGCCTGGAATGAAACACACAGGGTCAACGCTGTAACTAAGTCAGATACAGAAATAAGTTATACTGACTTACAAAATAAAACTCTACAGCTACTAACACCAAGTGGTGCAGATACCAACACTACTCGCCAAAAGTTGAGCGAGGTACAAAGCACCGACCAAACACTCACACCATATTTTAACTTGTTGTGTGAGCGAAAGAAAGTTTCTAAAAATTCTTCCTGGTACTTTAAAAAGGTTAATGGAATTCTCATGCGTTATTACTCATATAATAACCATGAAATTCAGCAGACGGTGTTACCTGTAACATACCGGGAAAAGGTGCTAAAAATCGCACATTCACCACCGTTTGCTGAACATTTGGGCTATCATAAAACGCGAGCCAGAATTCTATCACAATTTTACTGGCCGAAATTTTGTTCGGACATAAAATCTTTCTGTCGCTCTTGTAATGTGTGTCAACATCGGGTACGAAAGAAAGAACATGTAGAGGCCGAAGTGCAAACATCAGTGATAGCATCTAGACCACTTGAAAGTATAGCGGTCGATATTACTGGACCCCTAATGCAGGTGTCGAGTAATGGAAACCATAACTATCCAAACGAGGGTACTAAAACGATTCACCTTAAACCGAACCAAAAGACTGTGATTCAACTAACCGATAAACATAACATGGTACTAACATGTTGCCAAGGGCCTCTCAACGTTAAACTCAAAATATCAGATGCGGATAATGAAATATCGATAAAAGAACCATTAGAGATATTTCATATCAACATCCTGAAACCAAACGTTGCACAAAAAGAACAGCAGACAGACGAACAGAATGCACCAACACCAAGCAATGAGACGACAGACATACACAACTCAACTTCACTAGGTAAGGCGACACACAACAGCGACAACGCAAACACACGTAGCCAGATAACAGCACACACAAGTAGTAGCACAACAGTATTGGACGACATGGAACTACCAGTTCCGACAGTAAACACAACTGCGACAAATATCTCGACATATAGAAATAACAGATGCAATCAGACGAAAGACGGGACAAAACACCTAACGAAACGTCGACAGGTCTTCAACAGCGTGAGATTGTGTGGACTCATAGCTAAGCCGTCCAAAATAGAGTTGGGCATGGAACAAATTGACTTCCTGAGTCATAACATCTGCAGGGGCCAATTGAAAACTGATGACATTATCGTCACTAAATTTCTAAATGTAACAATGCCAACGACCAAGAAACAGGTCCCAAACTACTATAGAAAATTCATCAGTGGTTTTTCTAACATCTTAAAAGCTTCGGCTAAGTTATTTGTAAAGGATGCACGATTAATTAGTGCGGTATCGAAATTGAAACATTTTTTCATTGTTCCATCTACCTTTCGTATGCCTAACCCGAAACTCACTTATTTCTTACGCACAGATATGAGTGCCATATCCAGATCTGGAATCATAGATCAGTTCAACGACGGGACGTTCCACCCCGTAGCTCGCAACATCACTTTTGCTGAAGGAAGATACTCAGCATCAGAAATGAAAGGCCTTAGTTTCATCTATTGTGTGAGAAAGTTTCATCGCTTCTTGGCAGGAGCACAGTTTGTAATCCAATCCGATAACTCTCCATTGTCTGTGATGCAATCTGGACACCCTACCAACAATAGAATTTACAGGTGGGCTTTAATTCTCCAAAATTATACGTTTACCATCCAACATTTAAAAGGGAGATTAAATACGATTGCAGACATTTTAAGTCGTCCTTCATCCATTCAAATACCTGAGTTACAGGAAGGAAGCGACCATACACCACCAGAAATATTGACACTGTAATGTTAAATAACCAAGTGCCATGTGTGGTGAATAAGACATATCGTAAGTGCGTTATTATCGCCTGATACTTGACTTGTGTGAATAGAACAGTGCCATAGAAATGTAATGAACATACGCAAAACTAACATGCGCTGAGACACACGTAATTTAGATTATGGCAACTAACGCCAATAGGACAGCGAACCCAGCTTAGATCTGATCTAGAGAAGTTGTGGTCCAACGCTAACTGCGAATTGATGGCAGAAGTTATGAACCAACATCATAGTAAGACCCCGAAAGAAAAGAAAGAATGCCAACTAACGCCATAATATAGTAAGGCTAGACCCCGAATTGAATGTATTGAATCAACGATTAGACCCCGAATGACAGTACAGGGTTAGCTATGGACCTACATGATGTGGTAGGCAACTATATTAATACACTATCCTTCAAGAAGAGCTTTAAAGACTTTGGAAAATGAACTATATTAGAATAGTCTACAAAGAGATTTGCTCTAGCTTCACAACGCAGAGGAGGACGTCAACTTAGTGTAATTAGATATAGAAATGTAACTGTGATATATGTACAATATTATTTTATTTACAATATCTATAACTTCATTTTTCTATTATTTATTCTATTGCAAATTATGTAAACGCATATATAACTTTATTTTCTCATTTGCTTAGTTAGAAATCACCATCATTTAATTAATAACCCATTTATTAAAACATCCATTTTAGAAATACAATTATTAGATCCTATATTAGTTAATTTACTTATAATCATAATCATTTATACATCCATTTAGCTAATATATCATTTTAAAATTAATGCCAATCATTTAGGAATTAATATCATCTTTTTCACAAGTAACATTTAAGGTAATTAACCCATTTCGCTTAAATGAAAGTAGTAGTAAATTATTTCCCTTGAAGGTAATTTAGGTCCGCACACCAAAGTATGGAAGTTACTATGTCAGGATCGGTAACGAACCATCCTTATAACAATGTATATTTTTGTACAGACATGACGCGTGCAAGCAAACCGCACAGTCATTTGGCGTGATTACTGTGATAATTCAGCCAATCATTTAATGTATATATATTGTTTATGTAGGTAATATTATGAACCATATTTTAATGACGAGAGAATGATTGAGTGAAAGAAAAGTATGAAAGGGAATGAAAGATGAATGAAAGAAGAGAAAATGCGGAGAGAGAATGCGGAAACTTAGTAAACATTGAAAGAAAGAGAGCGAGAGTGAAAGACAGCGGAAATATTTTTTCCACCGCTGGAAAGGTCTTATTTGACTTGTCTGTGTCATGTGTGTTTCCAATGTGTTGTCAAAGGTTTTATATGTGTTACAGCAACACTTTAGAAGAGTATAGAGAGAACGTACTTTGAGCTTCAGAAAACGGAGTTGTGGTCACAAATAAAAATAACGAACGTTTGTAACCACAATAAACCGATTTGCGGCGCTCGAAGGAACACACACATTTACTACACTAACGCATACACAGGTTAGAGAGTTAAGTACACTTTAGGTGATTAGGAAACACGCAAACAAACAGGAAAACGAACACATAAAAGTTGAACACACCAATTAAATCAAAGAACAATAACTCTAAATTCAGGGGACACAATAAATAATCAGAAACCTAAAGGTAACAGTGAACATAGCTTTTTCACATGCGGAAGCGAAAAGGTGAACAGTAGAGTTATGTGTATAGAGTTGGAGGGGATATTGATGGGAACATGAACACTTGGTGCTCATGTGTTGTACTCATAACAGAGTCAACTAGTGTGTGGGTTGTCATTTTGGGGCAATATGAGGAACAGGTCAAGACGTAAGTCAATGGGTGGAAGTCAAGAGACATAGGGTCTAACGACAGAAGCCAGGACGTAAGTCATAAGACAACGGTTTCCGGTTCACTACCAATCCTTGAGATATCTAGAGATCCAACTATACTGAGACATGGGCTACTAAATCAGCCATGTGAAAAGATAGAACACTGTGAATGAAGGTAGAAGATATTGTTCTATCCCCAAACTAGAATGTTCTATACTTATTGGAGAGCTGACAAAATTGGGGACAACCAATTTTTCTTTTGTGACCAAGAAGTGTTACAAAGATGAGAAAGGGGAAGTAACACTTCGCGAAGAGGAGGGGGACCCTGTCAGCATCCCCAATAAGCCCTTACAGGAGTAAGGAGTTAACACTAGGCTAGTAGAGAGACACCCAGACAGGGAAGACACCTCGCAGGGAGACACATTTGTGTCAGACCAGAGGGCAAAGAGTACGGATGAGCGAGGGCTTTCCCCAAGCAATTGGGTTGCTGGTAACCGTGATATGCCAGGTTACTCAAACTCACCAGCCAGCGTGCTGGCCAGTCCAGGCACGCAATAGTAGCAACTGCACGGAGGGAAAAAGGGCCCGTGCTGGTCCACGCTATGTGTAGCGGGACAGACTGACTGGAGACGGTAGAGAGGTCGGACGTATCCTTGACCAATACGATAGCTTTCTAGGCCATAGGCAAACTTAGGGCTATATCATTTAGATTGTGTAATGCTAGCATCATCTATCATCACGTTGATATATTCATATTGTGTAACCATGATGAAGCCTAATGCTTGTAGAGCCATTCACATGTCGGCTCTGAATAAATTGCATTCCTTTCGCAAATGTCATGAATTGTTATTTCGTGCAGTGCGAAAGTAGCGGAGTCTTGAAAGCTGCAGCGCACAGGTCGCTGACAATATTAATTCCTAAATGATTGATGTTAGTTTTGAAATGATATTTTAAATAAATGGATGTATAAATGATTATAATTATATGGTAATAAACTAATATAATATCTAACAATTGTATTTCTATAATGGATGATTTAATAAATGGGTTATTAATTAAATGATCATGATTTCTAACTACGCAAATAAGAAAATAAAGTTATATATGCGTTTACACAATTTGCAATAGAATAAATAATAGAAAAATGAAGTTATAGATATTGTAAATAAAATAATAATGTACATATATCACAGTTACATTTCTTTATCTAATTACACTAAGTTGACGTCCTCGTCTGCGTTGTGAAGATGGAGCAAATCTCTTTGGAGACTATTCTAACATAGTTCATTCCGCCAAAGTCTTTTATGCTCTCCTCGAAGGATAGTGTATTAATATAGTTGCCTACCACATTATGTAGGTCCATAGCTAACCCTGGAATGTTATTCGGGGTCTAAGCGTTGGTTCAATAAATTCTAGATTCGGGGTCTAAGCTGGGTTCACTGTCCTCTTGGCGTTAGTTCCCATAATCTAACTTATGTGTGTGTCAGCGCATGTTAATATGCGTCTGTTCGTTACACTTTTATAGCACTGTTCTATTCACACAAGTTATATATCAGGCGATAGTAACGCACTTACGATATGTCTTACTCACCACACATGGCACTTGGTTATCTAACATTACAGTGACACTGTTTCTGGTGGTGTATGGTCGCTTCATTCCTGTAACTCAGGTATTTGAATGGATGAAGGACGACTTAAAATGTCTGCAATCGTATTTAATCTCCCTTTTAAATGTTGGATGGTAAACGTATAATTTTGGAGAATCAAAGCCCACCTGTAAATTCTATTGTTGGTAGGATGTCCAGATTGCATCACAGACAATTGAGAGTTATCGGATTGGATTACAAACTGTGCTCCTGCCAAAAATCGGTGAAACTTTATCACGCAATAGATCAAACTAAGGCCTTCCAATTCTGATGCTGAGTATCTTCCTTCAGCCGGAGTGATCTTGCGACTTACGTACATTACTGGATGGAACGTCTCGTCGTAGAACTGTCCTAGTATCCCAGATATGGATATGGCACTCGCGTCTGTGCGTAAGAAATAAGTGAGTTTTGGATTAGGCATAAGGAGGATAGGTGGAACGCTGAAACAATGTTTCAATTTCGATAACGCACTAATTAATCGTGCATCTTTTACAGATAACTTAGCCGAAGCTTTTTAAGATGTTAGAAACAACACTGGTGATTTTCCCCAGGTTTGAAAGGAATTTAGTATAGTGGTTTCCCACAGCCAGTAAACTTTGGACCTGTTTTTTTTTTTGGTCGTTGGCATTATTAAATTCAGAATCTTAGTGACGATTCTGTCATCAGTTTTCAATTGGCCCCTGCAGATGGTATGACCCGGGAAGTCAATTTGTTCCATGCCCAACTCTACTTTGGACGGCTTAGCTGTGAGTCCACACAATCTCAACCTGTTGAAGACCTGTCGACGTTTCAGTAGGTGTTTTGTCCCGTCTTTCGTCTGGCTGCCTATGTTCTTTCTACATGTCGAGATATTTGTCGCAGTTACGTTTACTGTAGGCACTGGTAGTTCCATCTCGTCCATTACTGTTGTGCTACTAGTTGTGTGTGCTGTTATCTGGCTAAGTGTGTTTGCGTTGTCGCTGTCGTGTGTCTCCCTACCTAGTGAAGTTGAGTTATGTATGTCTGTCGTCTCATTGCTTGGTGTTGGTGCAATCTGTTCGTCTGTCTGTCATACTTGTTGTGAAACGTATAGTTTCAGGATGTTGATATGAAATATCTCTAAGTGTTCTTTTATCGATATTTCATGATCCGCATCTGATATTTTGAGTTCAACGTTGAGAGGCCCTTGGTAACATGTCAATACCATGTTATGTTTATCAGTTAGTTGCATCACAACGTTTTGGTTTGGTTTAAGGTGAATCGTTTTAGTACCCTTGTTTGGATAGTTCTGGTTTCCATTACTCGACACCTGCATTAGGGGTCCAGTAATATCGACCGCTATACTTTCAAGTGGTCTAGATGCTATCACTGACCGTTGCACTTCGGTCTTTACATGCTTTTTCTTTCGTACTCGATGTTGACACACAGTACAAGAGCGACAGAAAGATTTTATGTCCGAACAAAATTTCGGCCAGTAAAATTGTGATAGAATTCTGGCTCGCATTTTATGATAGCCCAAATGTTCAGCAAACGGTGGTGAATGTGCGATTTTTAGCACCTTTTTTCGGTATGTTACAGGTAACACCGTCTGCTGAATTTCATGGTTATTATATGTGTAATAACGCATGAGAATTCCGTTAACCTTTTTAAAGTAACAGGAAGAATTTTTAGAAACTTTCTTTCGCTCACACAACAAGTTAAAATATGGTGTGAGTGTTTGGTCGGTGCTTTGTGCCTCGCTCAGCTTTTGGCGAGTATTGTTGGTATCTGCACCACTTGGTGTTAGTAGCTGTAGTGTTTCATTTTGTAAGTCAGTATAACTTATTTCTGTATCTGACTTAGTTACAGCGTTGACCATATGTGTTTCATTCCAGGCTTTTATGTTGTCGTCTGTACATTCTTTCAATGCATCAAGACGTCCTAAAATAAGATCTGTACAGGGATCTTGGAGGATAGCGCATGTAAATGTGCCGTTAAGGAACGGGGTATTGATATGCGCTTTTGCCAGTGGATATTTCTCGATGGTGCCCGAGAAAGTACGGCATTTGACAAATTCACCCGTATAATCTTCTGTTCTAGCAAGTTCTCTCCTTAGCCCCAGTATAGTACAGCCGCTATCAACTAAGCATTGGCATGGTTTACCATTGACCTGTGCATCGTAGAACTTAAGGTTACCTCTGGAGGCACATGCTGCATTAGCTTCTTCATTTGAACATGATATTACGTGTCCACATTTCAATCTCCCCTCCGCATGAAACTGTTGGCATACTTTGCACGTCTTAAAGTTTAAAATATCGGTTACTGACGCTACATTTTGACATTCATTCGTTGGCAGTACATTGACAAGTTCAGGATCTATGTCACTCTCATCGTCTGATGATGTATCGATGAGGGCTGCGTTGTTTGCCTTCATTCTCTGTCTCCCAAGACATTTGTTACTATAATGGCCATAACTTGAACAAAAATAACATTTTACAGCACGTTTAAACGATGATCTACTGCTTTCTTGCTTACTTATCACTTGTTCTAGGTGTGCCGGATATGTGGGGTTCTTATCACACATCGACTAAGTTGGGTGAAAAAGGTTGCAATAATTACATCGCGGTGGTTTCTGATATGGTTTGTCCTTCTTACTGTAGTCTTTCTGTTTGTAGGATCTATCAGGGACTCTATTTGCAAAAGCTGTAATTTCTGTGTCATATGATGTAGTTTTAAATATGTCCCGCTTAGAGGAAAAATAAGCTGACCCCCGTTTCTCTAATTGTTGAATGGAATCAATATCTGACTGTTGTAAGAATTTAGCAAAAGGGGTAGGCGCGGTAGAAACAACTTTGTCCATTACCATTAGCTCTTCTAGTTTTTCATAGCTGTTACCTACTTTAGCTGCCTTAGTCCATTTTTTAAATGTGCTCTGCACGTTAGAAATGTAGTCTAAGAACGTTTCAGTTGCTTTTGGTTTAATTTGTGAGAATTGAATTTGGTAACCAGTAGCGTCCAAAAGAAAATGTTGCATTATCCTATCGTGTATGTACTGGTAATTGTTTCTAAGATCTGTAGGTATGGATTCTATTACTTTTAAAGGCTCCCCACTCAGGTTCCTCATGTAAATCATTGCCCAATCCTCTAAAGGTATTTTCTGTGTTTTTAGTTGGAACTCTATATTTTCAGTCCATGCGCTGATTGAATCACCTACAGTGTATGGTTTGATAAGGCCCTTGTACTTACTAAATTTGTTCTGTTCTTCTTGGCTCTTTTGTTTGCTAGAGGCTATTTGTATGTTAGAATCTACCTCCATTTCCTTCATCTTTAGTCTAGTTTCAGAATCTACTTGTATCTGCTTTTCTTTGGTGGCATGTTCTAAGTCTAACTGTTTCTGTTTGATCATTTGGTCCGACTCTAATTTCTTCTGTTCTAACTCTAATTTTGTCTGGTCTATCTCTAATTGTTTCTGTTTGGTAGCTTGATCGGACTCTAATTGTTTCTGTTTGGTAGCCTCCTCGATCTCTTTCATTTCTTTTTGATGTTGCCTTTCTAATGCTCTTTCATCTCTGTCAAGCGCAGCTTTTCTTTCTGTTTCTTCTTTCTGTAGAGCAATTTTCCTTTCTGTTTCTTCTCTCTGTAGAGCTTTTTCTTCTTTATACTTTTGGTCCGCCCATTTTTCTAGCTTATCTCCAGTGTGGCCCATGGCGATGCCCGCCTGGATACATTCATTTAGTGACGCCATTTTGTGGCGTAATGTTAATTCAAAATGATAATACAATAGTATGCACAGAATAGTTTACAATGATGTGTTAGTAAATGTACATCTTTCGCTGGAAAAGAAGATGCATGATTAAGTTAGAGCATACCAAAATATTCGGAAAATATACTCATCTAATTTGTTGGAAAGTACTGTACTTGGGATGTTCCACCGCAGTCTTTCACACTACACACTGGTTTGATCTGATAACACACGGGCTGCGTTCTGGTTAGTAGAGCAGCAAAAATTAGACACACGCTTAAGTTGTAAATACAAGCTCACAATTCATCATATTCTATCAACTATTTCATATTTCACGAAGTTGTTAATATACAATCTCCTATTTCATGCGAATGATGAATGAAAATGTGCTAAATAGTGATAAATGGTATTAATGATGAATGATATGATCGTTTGAATGATTGTTAGATGATAAATGAGATGATAGTCGTATGGCCGTCAATGTCGTCTTGTCTTCGCCGTTTGACTCTGGCGTACCTTCGTTATAGGCTGCAGTTCGTCGCTAATCTATTTACTGATTTCGTAGAATGGTGACATTGATGGCTGTATCACACGCAATGGAATGTATACGGTGGTTACGATGGTAATGTTCACTGATGATTTTATACATTTCAATTGCTTTTAGTATAATACCACACTTTCTAAATAATATTGGTAGAATTTCACACTTTACCGATCTAATTTGAGTCAATTGTGGTTCACACACCACAAAATTGGCGATCGTTTAATTCACCACAAGAAAAAAATTTAATTTATAGCATGTATCACAATAAATTTGTATTACTTTGCAATATATCACACATCAATAATGTTGAAACGTGCATTGAATTAATTCTGGTACAGAATTTTGTAATATAAATCGATAGCTAGCGTTCGTTCAGTGGTTTATAATACCACTTGCATGTTGGCGTTAACTGCTCGTTGAATATTACTACAACTGCCTGCTATGACTGCTCAGAAACGTTCACTGAAATCTGACAGTAATTGTACTGCTAGCGATGGTTTGCTGTGTTCTGACACCAATTCGGGGTCTACTGGTGTTTATTCCTTGTGTTCTGCCACTAATTCGCCGCTGGCGTTGATTCATTGACCATTCTGACACCAATTCGGGGTCTACTGGTGTTTATTCCCTGTGTTCTGACACTAATTCGCCGCTGGCGTTGATTCTTTGACCATTCTGACACCAATTCGGGGTCTACTGGTGTTTATTCTCTGTGTTCTAACACTAATTCGCCGCTGGCGTTGATTCATTGACCATTCTGACACCAATTCGGGGTCTAGCCTGTCAGCGACTTGTGCGCTGCAGCTTTTCAAGACTCCGCTACTTTCGCACTGCACGAAATAACACTTCATGACATTTGCGAAAGGAATGCAATTTATTCAGAGCCGACATTTGAATGGCTCTACGAGCGTTAGGTTTCATCATTGTTACACAATATGAATACATCAACGTGATGATAGATGATGCTAGCATTACACAATCTAAATGAACAGCTGTAACAGTAATAGAGTACTGGGGTATTATTAGGATCTAGTGGGAAACAGATACAGCACGATTGAGCATTGAGAGTGAAAGGATGGGAGATGCTCAATCGTGACGTATTGGGTTGGCA
Organism: Cepaea hortensis; assembly: GCA_963921405.1. Classification (NCBI taxonomy): domain Eukaryota; kingdom Metazoa; phylum Mollusca; class Gastropoda; order Stylommatophora; family Helicidae; genus Cepaea; species Cepaea hortensis. Next base: position 115,840,909 of record OY992886.1, on the reverse strand, counting down.
AGGGGAGTTAACATCACACCCTTGAGAGGGAAAGAAGCAAGTTGTCATCAAGAAGCAATAAACTATTTTAACTTAACCTCTGGCTTGTTAATCTCTGTACACACTGTTACAGGATTAATTATGGAGCATGTGACCAGGATCTGAACCTGATATAATCGCCGGAGAAAAACAAAAACAATGCGAAGTCAAGCCGAATAACATCGCGTTAGAGACCAATTAGTGAACGTGAGAACAGGCGCACCAAAAGATGGCCAGTAAATTTGTAAATCGTAGTTATCCGTGAATACAGAGGCCAAAAGCTCACCCAGGAGTGGTCCTCTGTAAGTCTTTTTCAAGACTTAAGATAACCAATAAAGTAGCGCCAAGAGCCTTGATATAACCGTCACTCTGCAGGGTCCGCAATTCAAGAAGTTTATTATAGCCGCCGTGCTGCAAGTTGATTGTCAGCAACAGGCTTAACATGGACGGTGCCTGAATTGTTGCGTTTCAAGAGCCATTACAGCCGCTGTGAGGGGACGAACCGGAGTGATCATGTCCTGAGAGTTTGGGCAAACCAGCAATTCAGCCAGAACATTTAGTCGGTCAGAACAAGAACCTCGTTTCTTTCGTTGATCGGGCCATAGATTGTTGAAACAGTCAAATATCACTGGGCCTCGGCTGATCCTAATCCATTTTTGGGCCTAGTCATTCCTATGACCCAAACACACCTCGTAATTCCTACGACCCATTTAACGGTGAATTACCCACTCGAGAATCAAGGAAGGGACCCAACCAGGGGTTGAAGATTTGTCTGGCAGCCCATGAGATGTGACCCGACCAGGGGTTGAAGATTGTCTGGCAGCCCACGAGAAGGACGAAATTACCTGAGGGAAGAGAAGGGATATCTGAACTCCGCCACCTGAATTCCGAGACTAAATTTCATTTGATGCGGGCTCTTGTTGGTTGAACTGGATCCGTCAGCGAGTAAAAGAAGGTAACTGCTTAATTAAGAAGATAGGGTCAGAGTAAAATTGTGTATTTCGAGGTCTCCCATGATGTTCCGAAGTTCTTAATTAGAGCGGAGTACAGGATATTATTGTGGTTTAGGAAGCAAATGTCTACAAGGAGTGCATTATTTAAATTTAGAAGTAAATTTGTGTGATACTTAGACCCAGAAAATAACTGCGCATTGCTACATAATAAGTAAGTGTATTCTTTAAATTTAGAGCTTGAAATTGTGTGTTTCTTTGCTTGCCTTGTTTCAGTATTATTTCAGCATGGCGGAACAGGACACCTTAGCACAGGTTTAGCAGAGCAGGTTCATCACGACACAAGTGAGAATTATTTCGGCTGAGATAGCATAAAGGATAAAAATGGATAAAGAATTAGGACGCGTGACTACATGGTTAGGAGAATTAAAGGTGGCAGTCAGCGAGGTAGAATGTTTTGTACACTGGTTACAGAGCAATGTAAGAGGTAATGAGATAAAAGGGAACAACAGAGTAAGAGAGAATAACAAGAGACAGCCAGTGCTTAATGAAGACAGAAGACGATATGGGTCTATGTGTGCGGCTGGTTATGACGAACCAAGTCCAAATGCTTATAGGGTAAGAGACAGTAAGAAGAACAGACATAATAGTGAAAGGTCAAACTGGTATAGTAGTGGGCGTGACAGAAATCTTGCAAAGAAATCGTGGGACTGGCCCTCTCATAGTGAAACCGCCAGAAAAAGACGTAACGACTGGTTTGAAAAGAGACAGAGACAGTGTTTGAAGTCAGGGTCAAAGAACAAAGTAGAAAACGTAAGTGAAAATTCAACTATTCCCAAGGTGATTGCAAATATGACTGTTAAACAGGAAAAGAAGACGACGGTGTTAGTAAGGAAAATAAACCGAGAGACACAGACGCAGACAATTAATACAGTAGAAAGTAGTACGCAGACTCAGGTACAACCAGTCAGCAAGTTAACAAAAGGAACTCAAACTGACTTAATAGAGAATCAGTCAAAACCAACTCAATTGACTAAGAGAGACAAGGTTGAAGATAGGAAAGATGGACAGACGAGGACCAAGAACGAAAGAAAGATAAAGAGAAGAAGTATTGAAGAAAGAAACAGTATGGTTGCAAATAGAGGTAGTGCCATGTCTAGTTCTTCAGCTATAGACAGGAAACTAATTCCCAAATGGTGTAGGAATATTAGCTGCCAGAGTTCAAGTTATGGAGAAGATATTCCTACAGCCAAATATTATAGTGATGCTGAAACGGATATTATTACTGAGGATTCGGAGAATGAGAGTGTTGCACTATGAGCAGATCCTGAATTGAGGCGTGATGTTCCCTCATATGGAGTAGTTGCTGGTGGACAGACGGACAGAGTTTTGGTTAGTGACTATGTAGATACTGGGGTATATGACAATAAAGTAGGAAAGACTAAGGGACGAAGACCGAGAAAGAAAAAGAAAGCCAGACGTTTTAAAGATGACTATGGAAATAGGGCCGACGTGTTTGCAGTAAACTATAATGAGTCTGATGAAGGAACTATTATTAGTGTGTCATCTGAAGACGAGATGGGGAAGTACAAACGTTACATAAGGTTGACAGGAAACAGTGAGCAGACCGACGACAGAAATAAAGGAAATAGAAATAACTCATTTAAGAAAAAGAATAGTGGTAGACAGTTAGCGGGAATTTACTCAACGACAGAAAGTGACTTAAGGAAAATAGAAGACCTTATGACCTTAAGACCTGAGTACTTTAACAGGTTGACAACAGATAGTGAGGATGACATTATAAGCGAAAGACGGGTGAAGGTATTGAAAGACAGTGAAGTGTTTAATTTGGACACACTATATAACGCTTAAAATTCCTTGGGTGAAGAAGAAAAATGAAATAGTTTTGGCTTAGGAGAAGAACTCTAAAATAGACAGATGAAATTTTTGGGGTAGAATGGTACAAGGTAGGTGATAGTGGTGCTGAGGATAAGGAAGTACGGCAAATGATATTCCACGTGGATTACGTAATACAGGATATCATATCTTCTGTTTGCTTAAAATGTAGGGAGAGTACATTAAATAAAATAGGGTGGATTCAGCACTTAGTAGAGAGAATTAGTAGAGGGTGAGAGATAGTTTTGCTTGTTGGTTGGAGAAGAAAGAATAGTATTGTTGACAGGTGAACCAAGACTGACAGGTGAGGTGGTATAGATTGAGGAGGCACTGAGTATCCTGTGTGTGTAAAAGTGGATGCTTGAAAAATACGAGTTACGTAGTGCTTGTAGAGAAAGAAAAAAGTTGTTGTGTCTGGAGAAGTATAGAATAATAGTTACGAGATTTGTGACATGTTGGAATGAAGTTTGTTTTGAAGAGATAGTAGATAGTGCTGGGAAAGCAATATAAGTTGCGAGATGTCATGTATAGGGTCTGACCTTCGTATAGGAGTAGAGATATAAGAAAACAGTGAATTGAGAAAGTCCTCTGGTTATGCGTTGTTCATACGTGAATATAACTGTAGTCAGACAGGTGTTCGGCGTGATGAAGGAAGTAGGAGAGAGGTGTGATGAAGTCGCCTAAGTGAAATACGTAGATAGAATGTAAGAGTGGCATTAATATGTCTTGTGTCAATGTGTGTAGAGGAGATTAATACGTGTAGATATGTGGTGAATGATTGCTGGAATGTGGAGATGGCGTCTAAAGTATTTTGTTGTAGTAATAGTATGGAGACGTTAGGTTGTCGCGATGCGAGAGTAGGCGTGAGATGAGAGCGAGGTTGTGTGTCATTGTCCGTGTGAATATGAGAAGAGCGGTTGATAAGTGACGTTGATAAATCGTGGTGGAACATAGAGCATGCGAAAATCGAGAGATAGAAAGAAAATTGTAATGTCTTTTCGTAGAATATCTGAACTTGGAAGGAAATTATGGAAGTTATATGCTGAATTAACATTATGAATGTTTAGTATTCTTGACAGGAAAATGGCGAAGCAAGAGTGCCTAAGACTGAGAAACGAGGAAAGAGAGGTCTGCTGTTGGTTATAAGTGGCGTAGGTTGCAGTTCTGAAAGAGTTCCGAGAAATAACAAGAAGAATGAAAGATGCAAAGGTAAACATGGTTAGTTAAATGAGTGTTGGAGAACGGGTTCCGAGGAGGTGACCGGTTTGATTGTCGTCACGATGTAAGAGTGCTAAGAGAGACCTGAGGATAGCTATAGTAGTGTTGGTGAGACGTGAAAGTATTGAAGCAGGAGGACGAAATATTAATTGCGTCGGGTAGACGAGAAAGTTGGTAGTGGAATTGGTGGTTTTGGTGAGAGGTCTATAATGAATAGACAAGTTCTTTCGATGGGAGTAGCATGGTGGAGATACTGTAGTTAACAGTAATGATTAAGAAGTAGTAGTATGGATGAAAAGTCAGAGTCTAGTAGTAGTATGGAAGAAACTAATAAGTTGTACGAAGAAGAAGATATTGATGTAGAATTGGCACTTATTCAAAGAAAGTTGGACTTGTTGAAGAAGAGGAGACGTAGGAGATAGATATTTGAAAGTACTGCAGATGGCAGGAGTTAGAAGTGAAAGGGATGCCTGAAGAAGCATACGAAACGGTAGAAGTAGTCTTGAAATATTGATACAAAAGGGGTGATGGAATTTTTTTTTCGTTACTGTTGGTAATGCCGTGTTTCCAAGAGAAACCAGATCAAAAGTTCGTTGATAGGTAGAGGTTGGCTACTACGTCGAAGTAATATTGGATTAGTGGCCATGTAGTTTACAGTGCTCACTTAGGAGGTTATTTTGGATATTATGTGTTGTTGGGAGTTAGGAGATAATAAATGGTAGGGTAAATGTTGATTACTGATTTGTTTAGATAGATAGAACAGATGTGATTCAAATTGGAATGTAGTTAAAAGATATACAGATGAACAGTGAACCGTTTAGTTTTTCGGTCATAGATATACTAGAATGACCTGTATAAATACTTAGTATGTTTTACTTAGTATGGGAGGCCAAGATTGATGGGCCACTGTGTGTAGTAATTTGAAGGGAGTTGTATTTTTTAGAAAACCTTCTCTGTAGAGAGAAGACAATTGTTTTATCTTGTTTTATGGACTCTAGTTTTTATGCCTCATATATAATATGTTTTTTTGTTGCTCGATTTGGTCCTGTTATTATTTTAGAATAGGATTATTGTGTTTGTAGACTTTTGTGTGTAAACTATTGGTCCGTAAAAGAGACCAGTAGTAGTAGGAAAAAATAGAATAGGATGTATGTTGTATCATCATCACCATCATCATCACCATCATCATCATACCTTTAGTTGAGTTGCGGGGAAACATAAATGATTGTTACAAAAATTTGGGGGGGTATGATGTTCTGTTGTGATTTTATTTCGCTGTTTTGTATGTTAAATAGTAGTTAGTTAAGTTATGTTTAATTTACAGGGTTTTTGTCTAGAATAAAGACAATACATTTATTTGGGATCCTTCGTTTAGAAAATAGTAATAAACTACTGGGGACTAGAAGAGAGACATTTATTTGGGATCCTTCGTTCAGAAAAGAGTTAATAAAACTACTGAGAGCTAATAAAGAGACACATTCTCTTTGTGAAGAGTAAGTTCATGGGTATTTTGTTGCTGTGATGGTCAGCATAGTTGAGATGGTTATGAAGTGGTGGAAATATATGGATGGTTATGGGGAAGTTTAGAGTTACACTAAAGTCAGTATTAATTGGAAATATAGGGATTAGAAACCATATGAGAGAAGAAAGGATTAATATAGCAGTGGGGTAAATGAGGAGAGAGTTTTGAACATGGTTTACATGGGGTCGGAAGAACCATGATGTACACGGTATTGCGGGGTTGTAGAAAAGGAAGAGGGCAACGGGTTACCCCGGACAAAAGCATGAATTGGATCCATGTTTAACTAGACACTGTGGATAGCAGTACAAGAATAAAGGGGTGTAGTCGAGACATAGTAACTTGGGGTGTTTGTGGGTCCGTGAGAGAGGGACTGAGATAGAGTTGATTGCAAGCAGTCACAGATATGAGTGGTTATTTTTGCTGCTGTGGGTTACGGCACGAATTATGAATTGAGAGGTAGAAGATGTTAGAGAGGCATTGGCTTACATGGCCTGGGCAGGATGTAAATGTTTATCCCTTTGGGTGTATGAAGCTTCAGAGATAGAATAATAAGTGGGTTGCTGGAGTAGGGTATATAATGGTCAGATTTCGATGTTGTGGTTAACATTCCGAAGTTACGGGTGTCTGTAATAAATAGACATTTAAGGTTGCTGTAGATAGCAGCATAAACGTTTACCATAATGAGTGGTAAAGGGGGTGTGTGATTTAGGTGAGTGTGGTTTTAGACTTTATTACATAAAGTCTCAAATGACATAGGAGGGTAAAGGAGTATGGTTTGGTAAAGGGGGTGTGTGATTTTTTAGCTGAGTGTGGTCTTTGTGTGGAAGAGTTCTACTGCTTCTTTTAAATACCGGTGGCCACCGATTCTTTGTCTTCCTATCGTGTGAAAGTAATTTCAGGTTAGTTGAAAGTGGGGGATTTGTAGCGTTGGTGATAAAAATAAGGAGTTGGTGTTAGAGTTTGAAATTTACTTATGAAGAGGAAATGGAGTATTTAAGAAGACGTGTTATGATGTTATGATGTATTGTATATAGTTGAATTTGAAATATGTAAATATGTTATGTTTGGTTAAAGGACCAAGAACGAAGAAGAAGTGGGTTGATTATATAGCTGGGGAAAGAGTTAAAGAATGTTTAATTAAATTGGAGTTGGTTTGGGGAGGATTAGAAGAGTTAAAAGATATATTATTTACTTGAGATGATTTAGGGAAGATTAGAGGAAAAAGAGGGAATAGAGTAAGGGGATTAGGAGTAAAGATTTTTCCTTTGTAAGGAAAATTCTTTAATAAACATGGGGAGGTGTAACAGTAATAGAGTACTGGGGTATTATTAGGATCTAGTGGGAAACAGATACAGCACGATTGAGCATTGAGAGTGAAAGGATGGGAGATGCTCAATCGTGACGTATTGGGTTGGCAAGGGGAGTTAACATCACACCCTTGAGAGGGAAAGAAGCAAGTTGTCATCAAGAAGCAATAAACTATTTTAACTTAACCTCTGGCTTGTTAATCTCTGTACACACTGTTACACAGCCCTATGTTTGCCTATGGCCTAGAAAGCTATCGTATTGGTCAATGATACGTCTGCTCTCTCTACCGTCTCCAGTCAGTCTGTCCCGCAACACATTGCGTGGACAAGCACGGACACTTTACTCTCCGTGCAGTCGCTATTATTGCGTGCCTGGTCTTGCCAGCACGCCGGCTGGTGAGTTCGAGTAACCTGGCCTATCACGGTTACTCGCAAGGACCCGCAACCCAATTGCTTGGGGAAAGCCCTCGCTCATCTGTACTTGTTGATCTCTGGTCTGACACAAATGTGTCTCCCTGTGAGGTTATTAATAGTACTCGGTGTCTTCCCTGTCTGGTGTCTCTCTACTAGACTAGTGTTAACTCATTACTCCTGTAAGGTCTTATTGGGGATGCTGACATGCATCCATACTTCAAGAGTTGAATATTGAGGAGGGATGGCTATTAAAGACGATAAAACAAAGAAAATTTAAGTATTTTGGTCACTTGAAACGTCACGACAGTTTGGAGAGAACAGTAATGGAAGGGTATATGCCTGGGAAGAGAGGAAGAGGAAGGCCAAAGAGAAGATGGGTGCAGGATGTGGCGGATGATCTCCAGATGGGTGTATCAGACGCGGGACATCTTGCTTGTGATCGAGAAGTTTTCCGGAAGGTTGTTATGGGAGCGAGGTTCTGCAAAGGACATGCTACTGAATGAATGAATGAATCTGGAGCATCGGGTATGGAGTCATCACATCGGTAGTGTGACAAGATAATTGGGGTTGGAATTCATAATGCCAGGCAGTTTATTATTAGGATAATCTCTGCCTAAGATAAGGATATATAACAGTGTGTAATATAAGACGAAGGCCGGTCGTTTGTTTGTTGATAAAACGTTTATTGGCTTAATATAACCAAGCTTCGATGTACACCTCCATTCGCTACTCAAGCTGGGTTCTAACTGCCCATACCAACCCAATACGTCACGATTGAGCATCTCCCCCCCCTTTCAGTCTCAATGCTCAATCGTGCTGTATCGGAGTTTTCCAATAGACCCCAATTATACCTACACTGTTACACCTCCCCATATTACTTAAAGAATTTTCCTTTTAAAGGAAAAATCTTTACTTCTAATCCCCATACTCTATTCCCTACTTGTCTTTTAACCTTCGCCCATACACCTTTTACTCTTCTCCCAGTGCAATGATCTGTCTATAACCTCCCCATATACTTCTTCTTTCCTTTTTTATTTCCCCAACATTTCATAGTTATCTACTACGTAATTCTTCATTTCTGGTTCTTTCTGGTTATCTGTATCAAATATACATATCATAAGAACAGCTCATAAATTCTGTGTCAAAAATTATGATCTTATACAATTCCTCATTCTCATAAATTCTGTGTCAAAAATTATGATCTTATACGATTCCTCATTCTTTCAAACCCCAGGACGTACAAAAACAATGTAGTTAGAAAAAGTAAAGAAGTGGTGCGCACCAAATAAAGAACATGAAGAATGAATACACGACATGACCACATGGACATATTGTAAATGTACATTTAAGACATTCACCCTTTACCTCCCTTGCCAATAAAAAAATTTTTTGTAAAATAATTTTTTAAAACACCTTTAAGAAATATATTATTGTTTGTTATAAAACAATTTGGCATAAGTTTTCATGAACCTTTTATATTTCACATTGACATTGCCAACCACAATTCCGTTCCTCTTCCGTTATCTCACCTTTTACCATGAGCCCATGTTCATATTTTATGAACAACTTAAATATAATTAAAGCTGGTATTTCACAGCACCTATATCTTTCCCCCGTACAACCCATCCTGTTATTTTATAAATAAAGTGACGTGTGTGCAGACCCTGGATACGTCTATCCATTCGTGCATACACGTTCACCAACCATGGTTTCCCACTAGTTAATGAATGCATAGTTTCCCCTTACCTTGGACAAATTTGTTTTTATCAACTCTTTTCTTAACGAAAAACCTTTAGCAAAACCTCCTTCATTTGAAACTTAAATTTACTTAACTAACTTTACAAGCATTTAACTCAATATACCAAATCATTCATGTAATCAAAATAAAATGAACACAACCTCCAAATTAATCTAGAAGAAAAAAAAACACATTTTAAAATGACATAACATGCATGTTATCAAATCAGAATAAAATATCCTATTCTACCTATCACTATTGGACACTTTTACGGACCAATAGTTCTTGTCAACTCAAATGCTATGAACACCCTACTCTAAACCAATTACTCAAACAATAACAATCATATTTCAAGACCAAATCAAGAAAACAAAATGAGGTATTACAACTTAGGCTCAATAAAACAACCAAACAACATCCCTCATTTTCTAGTAGTAACTCAAGCATAAAAACATTTCTTATATGACTCATAACTCATAAAACTTAGATTTCATAAACACCGTTTTCAACACAATTTTAACTCTCTTAAAATTACTACCAGCATTAGGCTCTCATAAATGACGCATATCCAGTATTTATATGACCGAGAAGACTAAACCTCCTATCTATATATCTGTTATTTACAGATCAATTATGAACATATCTGTTCTATCTAGATAAACAAATCAGTAATCCAGAATTATCTATTTATTATCTCTTAACAGCACATAGTATCCTGAATAAGCTCTTAAGTAAGCACTGTAACCTATATCCAACATTAACTCAATGTAGCCATCCTCTACTTATCAACGTACTTGTGATCTATCCTGTCTATTATTATTATAACTTGTTAACCCCTATCTTTAAACACGGCACTTCTAACCTCAATAAAACAAATACATTCACCCACTGTACTAATATCTCAAAACCACTTTTTCCACCGTTTCGTATACTTCTTCTTGTTATCTACAGTACTTTCGATTTATCTACCTCTTACGTTTCCATTTCCTCAACAACTCTAAGTTTCTCTGAATAAGTGCTAACTCTATATCAACATCTTCTTCTTCGTACAACCTACTAGCCTCTTCCATACTACTACTTGACTCTGACTTTTCATCCATTTCTTCTTCTTCGTCTGTATGTCTCTCTTTAGCTGCCGCTAATTTCTTCCGTTCAACATCCCACCTAATTTGTCGATCATTCTTTCTTAAGGATCTTTCTAGTATAGGTATATCGTCTCCGCTTGTTGAATCATCTCTAATTCTTCTCTGTCTTTTTACTTCTTTATCTCTTTGACTGTCCATTCTTCTTTTTGTTGCTTGCCTAGTATTTTTAAATGGAGCACCTGTGTCTTCTTCCATACTATCATAATGAGTTTCATTTGTCCCTTCTTCTTCCATTCTTTTCGGAATTGTCTGTTCTTGTTCTTCGTAACTTGGATTTGCTAACAACTGATTTTGTTCTGGTTCTTTTCTAAGATCTGGGGTTACTGTAGCTCTTCCAAGATCTGGAGTTATTGTAACAACTTGTTCATCTAAAAACCTTGTGTCTGAATAATAATTATTATTATTATTATATTCTATCTCTTCTTCATCTCTCCTTAAGTGTTCCACATGTGCCCTTGCTACATGTCCAAGTCACGGGACTGGTTCTTAATACTATATGACAGTGGGCCGATATAACTCTCATCGAACCTGAATTATTCCAAGCTCAGTTACAAAATATTCAAGCCTGCACGTATTAGTTATTTCCATATAACCATGGTCTTACTGATTTCATGAGACCTCTAGCTTTTTTCAGCGACTCTTCAGCTGTTTGCTGTTTTTGTGTTCCACAAACATCTTTCTTTTTGGAATTATCTTCCTCTCTCTCTCTTGGTATTCGTCTCTTGACCTTCCCTACTTTCCTGTCATATAAACTGGTATCTAGTTCCAAAGAGTCACTAACTAAACATTTGCCTGCTTGTCCACCAGCAACCATACCGCCCGAGGAAACATCTCGTTTCGAGTCAGGATCGTTCCTAATCATTCTTTTTAAATCTCTGTCTGGTGTACATTCTATATCAGAATCTGTGAGGTCCGAAAATTCCGATTCATAAGATTCTTCGGTTCCACATCCATGATTATACCTGAGCAAAGTTTTTCCATTTCTAGCCCTAACATTCTTTCTAATTTTCTTTCTGCTGTCTTCTGTCTTGGGTTGTCTAACTTCTGTACCTGTGTCTCTCTTTAATGCAACAGTGTTTCTCTTCCCTACTGTATCAACTTGTGTCTGTGTGTTCCGTTCTATTACTTCAATCATCTGCGTCTGTGTCTCTCTTTCCTGTCGATCATCAGTTAAGGTTCTATTAGTCTGATGCTGATTTTCTCCTTTGTTTGACTTTGCGAGTGCATATTTCAATCTTCTGATTTCAAACCATTGATTTTGTAATGTTTTCTGCTCTTCACTATTAGATGGCCAATTCCAGTTCCATCTTTTCTTATAAAAATTCTGTCTCTGCCAACTATTTTCTTCTGGCTTGCCATGTTGTCCCTCTTCATACCTTCGTGTTCTCGTCACGTCGTTTACATTCCATCTGTGACAGTTTCTGTCGTTCTTATAAAGTGGTTGTTTTCTAAAGCAGGTTGAGCTTTGACGTGGCCTTGGCGTAATGGTATCATACTGGCCATTCGATTGGACACCTCTACCACGTTGTCTTCTATCATTTTTTTCCAGTGTCATAATTTCTGCGCTAGTTTGATTAACTCCACGTCTTCTTTGCATTTCTCGAAAATTTCTATTTGTTCTACTATGCACACCTCTATTCTGTGTATTAAACTGAGCACCTCTGTTACTACAAAATCCAAAAACGTGTCCCCTTTGACCACAGCTCCGACAAACCATATTTGTTTTATTTGTATTACTTACCGTTTCTCTTACAGACTTTCTCCTTTTTTCTAGTGAATATATTTGGGCTGTATTTCTTCTGGATGAATGGATCAATTCATTCATTCTCAGGTTCTCTTTTCTTCCGCGTCCGCGTTTGTTAACAATTCTTTCCTGCGTTCTCGTACCTGTAAAATTCCTACGTCTATCTTCAACATTCCTAGTCACCCTATTATTATCATATCTACCCTGTGTATTCGACTGGACATGCCTGTTATTACAAAACCGAAAAACATGTCCCCGTTGACCACAATTCCAACAGACAATATTTGTACCATTTGTGTTACCTACTGTTTCTCTTGTAGGGTATCTCATATTTCTTCTTTCCTCATTATCATACCTATTTCTACCTTGTAACGTCTGTATACCTCCTCTCCTATTCCATCCGAATCTTGTTTGTCCTATTTCCATAGGTTCCTCAACTCTGTCATCTCGATTACTTCCCACTTCTCGTCCTGTTCTTAATCTAAACCTTCGTCTCAAATTTTCCTCTTGCACCGCAATATCCACCGCTTGTGATAACCTCTCAGGGTTATCCCTCATCAGTTTAAATTTCAAACCATCAGATTTGATGCCATCCACAAAAATCCCTACCAACATCCTTTCCACCTCCTCCCCTCGCACATTCTGTCCTAAGAATGCCTCTTCAGCCAGGTTAATCAACCTATCGCTAAACAACTGCACCGTTTCTCCGTTATTTTGTTTAGCCTGCCTCAACACCGAAAATGCATGTTGCGGATCCGTAATTTCTGCATATTTTCTTGCTAGGTCCTCTTTGAATTGTTCCCATGTCTCATCTACCCCAGCCTCTAATTTTCTTCTTATATGATGTGAGACCGGTTCTGTTGCCGTCTGATACGCTAGTCTCATTTTCTCTTCATCTGTTGCCGAGATCAAATAGGCATATTTTTCTATAGAGGTGACCCACTTCTTATAGTCCTTAGCCTGTCCACTAAATTTCATAATTTCTGTTGCCATCCCCTGTTGTTTGACCACCATATTAAGTCGGCCTACTGCTGTTCCTACGCCTGTCAGAACTTGTGCTAAGGTGTCCTGTTCCGCCATGCTGAAAAAAAATAGCAAAACAAAGCAAGCAACCAATCACACAATTATAATTTCCCAAATCCCAACCAGCACAATTCAGTTGGTTATAATATTGTAAGATGTTACATTAATCAGAAGAAGCACCAACGATGTCCTGTCTGAGCATAGGAATAATGAACCCTGTCCTCGAAAAAAAACTCAAACTGGTGGCAATCAGAAGAAGGTTCCTTGTAGATAATGTTCTGTACTCCACTCTAATAAATGAATTCGGAACCTCACGGGATTCTATTTCTAAATTACTCTGTTACCTTCAGTTCAGTTCAAGCAACCAGATCCCGCATTAGGTGAAACTCAGTCTCAGAGTTCAGGTGGTGGAGTTCAGATACCATTTCTCCTCCCTCAGGTACTCTCGTCCTTCTCATGGGCTGCCAGAAAATTCTTCAACCCCTGGTTGGGTCACATCTCATGGGCTGCCGGAAAATCTTCAACCCCTGGTTGGGTCCCTTCCTTGATTCTCAGGTGGGTACTTCAACGTCGTTTGGAATGGGTCATAGGATTAACGTGGCCCAAGGATGGATCAGGTGTTTGGGTCGTAGGATCAACAAGGCCCAAGGATGGATCAGGTGTTTGGGTCGTAGGATTAACGTGGCCCAAGGATGGATCAGGATCAGCCAAGGCCCAACGATAATGGCGTGTCTTAAGAACTTATGGCCCGATCAACGATCATGCTGTCCTGACAACTCCTGATTAGCTCTTTAACTTTGAGGAACTTAAATTGCTGGTTTGCCCAAACTTTCAGGACAGGATCACTCCTGGTCAATCAAAATGATGTAAGGCAGCGGCTTTGATGGCTCTTGCTAACAGTCAACCTGCAGAAGGGCGGCCATACAAACTTTCTTCACCGTGACCTCTGCAAAACGGCTGGTACAACAAACTTCTTATCTGAAGTCTTAAAAAAGACTTACAAAGGACCACTCCTGGTCGAGCTTTTGGCCTTTGTATTCAGATATTATTACTATCTCGTCTTATAACTTGCTGGCCATCTTTTGGTGCGGCTGTTACCAGGTTCAATAGTTGTTTTTTCACGTGCCGCTTGAATCTTTCCGCGACGACGTTATTCAACTCCGACTTTGCATAGTTTTATCTTTCTCATTCTCAGGTTCGCATCCTGGTCGAGCGGCTCCATTTCGCCTCTTATAACAGTGTGTAATATAAGACGAAGGCCGGTCGTTTGTTTGTTGATAAAACGTTTATTGGCTTAATATAACCAAGCTTCGATGTACACCTCCATTCGCTACTCAAGCTGGGTTCTAACTGCCCATACCAACCCAATACGTCACGATTGAGCATCTCCCCCCCCTTTCAGTCTCAATGCTCAATCGTGCTGTATCGGAGTTTTCCAATAGACCCCAATTATACCTACACTGTTACAGATATATACTAGAACATTATATACAACAATAAGAAAGAGACAAACATCTTTCTTTGGTCATGTGATGAGAAGAGAGGCGTTGGAGAACATCGTGACAACTGGAAAGATCGAGGGGAAGAGAGGCAGAGGCAGACAAAGAAAATTGATGCTGGATGGATTGAGACGGTGGCATGGAGGAAAATCAGCAGCAGAGATGATCCAGAAAACCAAAGACCGAGATCTATGGAGAGCCATGAACACCTACGCCAGCTGGCAGGGCACTTGATGATGATGATTCTGCCGACTCCGTGGTTGCTGGATCTATGTGTTCACGCAACCCCCTCTAAATATGAATATATCTATTTTTAGTTCTACAGATGACAAGGAACAACACGCTTGTAAATTCAAAACTAAATCCACAGATATAATATAGGTCAGGTAATAGTTACAGGAATGTAACACCTAGAGAGGAAGAAGTGTATTATATAGATATCTGGCCAGAGGCAATCTGTCCAGCCAACTAGTCAGACTGAATGGGGTGAATCATTATCAGAATCAGAATAGCCCAGTCTATGTCAATACATCCGGAATCGACTGTTAATTCACCTGATTGGAACTGGCTTCTTCCCACGGGTTTGCATACTGGATTGTAGACAGTATTCTTCGGCAGCGCAAGATTGTAAATAATAACGTGTTGACGAGTTCACACAATCTGTAGATTAATCTTCATCAACACGAGTCCCCTGTTGTAGCCATCAAACTCTGTAGACGAACCTTTCTTTCCTTCTCCATCACGACTGGGAAATTCATATCGTAAAGTTCAGACTGGCAAAGTTCGCTATCTGAAGTATTGAAGTTATATTGTTCAATTTGTTTTCTTTCTTATGTCCTTATTAACTTTTTGACTTATTTTACAAACATTACTATATGCGATTATATATGGTACAGGAACACTCGGAAGAAGACCATGGTGAAAGTCTAGAGGGGTGACACCAAGAGTTTACCGCACTGGGTGACACCAACCCCAGTGACGCCACTGTGTGTGCGTAGAGTGTAGGAGTTTGTTCATACTAGTTTCAGTGATTATGTGAGGTATCATGTAAGTGTCTAGATGTGAGGATGTGTGTGTGGAGGGGTTGTGAGTGGGGGATGTGTGTGGGTGGGGATGTGTGTGTGTAGGTAAAGGATGTGTATGTGGGAGGATATTTGGGTGGACGTGTGTGGGTGTTGGTGGGTGGGGGGTTGTGTTGGTGGGGAATGTGTATGTGGGTTGGTGGATGGGGGATGTGTGGTGGGAGGATGGGGGATATGTGGTGGGTGGGAATGTGTGTGGGTGAGGGATGTGTGTGTGGGATATTTGGGAAGATGTGTGGAAGTGTGTGGGTGTTGGTGGGTGGGGGGTTGTGTTGGTGGGAAAAGTGTGTGGGTGGGTGAGGGATGTGCGGGTGAATGGGTGTGTGGCGGTAGGGGATTGTATGGGTTGAGGGATGGGTGTGGGGGATTTGTGTATGGATTGAGGGATTGGTGTAGCTGATGTGTATATGGATGGGGAAGGTGTGTGTGAGTGAGGGATGTGTGTATGGGTCAAGGTGTGTATGTGGGTGGGGGAATTTCTGGATGGGAAGTGTATGTGTGGATTATGCGAGATGTGTGTGGGAGAAGTGTGTATGAGTGGAGGATGTGTGGAACGTGTGTATGTGGGGATATGTGTGCGGGTGGGGGATGTGTGTGGTGGGGGTTAAGTGGGTGGGTGGGGAGGTATGGGTGGTTGAGGAGATGAGTGGATGGGTGGAGGGATGAGTGTATGGTTGGGGTGTGTGTGGGGAATACGTGGGTGGGTGAGAGATGTGTGGGAGGGGATGTGTGTTTGGGTTAGAGGTGTTTGTGTGGGTGCTGGTGGGTAGTGGAATGTGAGGGTGCTGGCAGGTGGGGGATGTGTGGGTGTTGGTAGGTGGGGGAATTTGAGTGTGGGTGGCTGTGTTGGGGCGTGTGGGTATGCGTGTGGGTGGGGTGTGTGTGTTGTGTGGGGATGTATGTGTGGTTGGTGGGATGTGTGGGTGGGTGGGGAAATGTGTGTGTAGATGGGAAGATGTGTGGGTATGGGTGAGTGATGTGTGAGTGGCAGAGGGAAGTGTGTGGGTTGGTGCGGGATTGTGTGTGGTTGGGGGTGTGTGGGTGGGTTGGGTGGAGCATGTGTGTATGGGTGAGTGTGCGTGGATTAGGATATGTGCGAGTGGATTGGCAGATGTGTGTGGATGGGAATGTGTGTGTGGGTGGGTGCGAGATGTCTGCCTTGGTGGCGGGATGTGTGAGTGGGTGGAGGGATGTGTAGTGGGTGGAGGATGTGTGGTTATGAGTGGGTGATGTGTGAGTGGGTGAGGGATGTATGTGTGAGTTGATTCGGAATATGTGTGTGGGAGGTTGGATGTGTCACATAACATGATAATATGCATTGTTTATGCTTGCAACATTCATTTGACAATGTTTTTTCCCCTATGTGAATGTATCATGCATTGTTGATGAACGAAAAATGAGTGATTGGAAGGGCTGAATGTAAGAGGGGCCTAGGTGCCCAATTTGTAAACCCTTTTAAAATAAAGTTCAATTCAATTTCCACACACGGGTTCTCAAGCTGTTCCTCCACCTGATCCCATTGACGCACGACCACCTCTCCCTTGTCCATAGGTAATCTACCCAGCCAGTCTATCAGCCTGTTTATTCCCCCGCACCCCCGCATGGCCAGGGAAAAACATCCATACAATTCTCACAATCTGTGACCTCTGAAGCAAGGTGAGCCATTCCACACGAAGCATTCCCTTCTCCACCTTACTAAGCATACTTTTTGAGTTCGTGATGAAGACAATGTTGGTTGCAGTGGTCTCCTATAACCAACGGAATGCATCTGTTCTCATGCTGGAGTTCTTAGCCTCATATGCCAGACTCTCCTTTTTCAAGAATGGTCCATTAGCCTTCGTAATGAAACCCCAACCACTCCGTCTGTTTCTCACCACTGACCAGTCGATATAGATCACTATGTCACCTTTATGTGTGTTACTCTGGATCAGTTTTTGCACCTCAAACTCTGTGCGGCCCGCTGCCCATTCTCTGCACTCACGACCCAGTGTCACTACTACATTGTGCCAGTCCGTCCTATCTGCCAACCCACTATTTCTCACGATTGATGGTCTCTAGATCACACACCTGACGTTTAGATATTTCTGCCTGTGCCATCCAGGACCTGCCTCGTCTTAGTCTATGACCCTTGACCATATCCAAGGCTTCATGCAGGGGGTGATCCCTGTCTGCAGCAACTCTCAGGTACCATTTGGCTTGAAGACCCTATGCCTATCCGCCATTGTTGGTAGTGCCAGGATATGCCTCATGCATATAATTGGTGTGTCCTTTGTGCACCCCAAGATCACCCGTATTGCTGCATTCTGTATGCGCTCCAACCTTTCAAGCTGGCTCTTTGATACGGTCAGCAGCCCCAAACCATACTCAACAATTGAAAGTATTAACTGCTGAAAGAGCTTGTAAAGAATCCTCGACCCCGGTTGCTACTATCTCCCTCAATGCATCAAGTCCCCTACCAGCCTTCACCACCAAAGCCTCCACCTTATCTTTAAAAGACATAACCTGTCAAAGGTGATACCAAAGTTCTTCAATTTACTCTCTCTACTTTCAGGACACCTGCCTTGAGGATCCGGTTTTCCAGGGTGTACCACACAACAGATGCCTTGTCTGGGTTTATAACGGCCCCTGCACCACTCTGCCACCCTGTTTACTGCCACCTGTAAGTCTTTAGCCAAACTTTCCCTATCCCTGCCCTGTCTGTACACCAGCATATCATCTGCAAATGATGAATCACTAAGTGATTCAATGAGCATGATTCAGAAGGTCGAAGCTGGACCTGTAAGTAGACAGTGAACTGAGTCGCCGCGGAAGTCTGTTGTCCGTAAAGTCACCTTCATCTTCATCCCGGGACATGCGGGAGTCGAGGGAAATGAACGAGCTGACAAACTGGCTGGCTCCGCACCCCCTGTAGATGGCCAGCCCATGGATCGTGCCGATGTTATTAACGTCCTCAAAGATGTGGCGAGAACAGAGGACTTTGACGTCAGTGATTCCACATCGCTGTCCAGGATGAAAGACCTGGGAGTAAGAATCGGCACAGCCAGACGCGAGAGGTACATCGGGAAAACAAGGCGCCTCGTCAACCAACACAGAACTGGCACTATTAGCCACCGGACGCCGATGCATATGTTGGGGGGAGGATCTGAGCACATATGGACATGTCCGGAGTGCAATGAAGATACCCCAACTGATAACGGAACTGATCATCTGCAAATGTCAAGATTCTACCCACACCTGGTGTCTCAATAGCTACGACTTTGCTGGTGTAGACATTACAGAGCACTGGGGACATGGCAGATCCCTGTGGCAACCCAAGTGTAATCGTACAGGGGTCAGAAGTCCAGGAACCCATGCGCAGTGCAACCTCACGCTCATTAAGGACTGCCCCAACCCATCTGCAAGGCAAGGGCAGACCTCCATGTCCAACAGAGTGTATATCAACCGATCATACCTAACCCTGTTATAGGGGAGACTGGGGAGAAATGGACATAGGGGAGAAATGGACCACCCCCTCTCTGGCTCCTGGCTGTGATGCAATGAAAGTGAAACCATAATAAGTTTGTTTTCCACATCAAACATAGTCCGAATTTTTCATTTGCCATCGACTTCCCGCACAGGTCGTTCCCACGCAAAGTTTGAAAAATTTTCTGCACTAAAGTTTCTTTTTCCAGTTCCAGACACCATCGTAAAGCAGACGCATAGTCAGGAATCAGGACAAGGTAATTACGTTAATATCTTTATTTACTTGTTATTTAAGAGTTCATATAAAAAATATAGCATATAATATTAGATTTAAGAGACTTTATGGCTGAATAGTTTAATACATTGATGGGGGAGAAATGGACCGGTTCATTTCTCCCCATAGAAGAAATTGACAAGACAGTCTGTTGTTATTAAAAGTGTTGAAGATTGCATTCGAATATCAGCATTATTGATTCTTTTTAATACTGGGGTCTAAATCTAGACCAATAAAACTGTTAACAAATTTGATTTCAGTGATTTATTAAAGATGCACGCCATTCGTGCTATGATCAGTATTTCTTTGCAAATGATAGGCCTACCATTCTAAATGTTATATAATTCTGTCACTCTTTTGTTTCAGATGCCAAGATTGTACATCAGAAACACCAACAAGGGTCTCGTTACGGAGGAACGTATGAGAGAAGCTGTCAATGCTGTGAAAAATGGAATGAAAGTGAGGAAAGCTGCAAGGGAGTACGGCATTGTTCGCTCTACCCTCAATAACAATCTTACAAAAGACAGAGAAGGAAATGGTCTGCCTACTAGACTCGTACCAAATTATAGGCATAGCCTTGTTTTCACAGCTAAGCAAGAAGCTGATTTTGCTAGTTACTTGAAAGATTGTGCAAGAATGTTCCATGGACTCACAACTAAAAACGTTCGTATTTTGGCGTACGAGATGGCGAAAATCAATAACATTGCACATCCTTTAACCTGGGATGAGCAAATGATGGCAGGGAATGACTGGCTTTGTGGATTTTTGCGACGGAATCCCGAGCTGACCATAAGGCAACCTGAGGCAACATCTCTGGCTAGAGCTACAGCTTTCAACAAACATAATATTTGCTCCTTCTTCAACATTGTGAAGGAAACCATTACAAAACTAAATGTGAGTGGAGCTCAAATCTACAATTTGGATGAGTCAGGTCTGACCACTGTACAGAAAGTGCCAAAAGTAATTGCCCCACGAGGAGTGAAGCAAATAGGCCAGGTGACATCCAGAGAAAGAGGAGAACTGGTCACAATCTGTTGCATTGTGTCAGCTGCGGGTCACATTATCCCTCCAGTTTTTGTGTTTCCCAGAAAATTTTTTAAGAATTTTATGCTTGCTGGAGCACCTGAAGGTTCCCTTGGCCTTGTGAATGAATCAGGTTGGATGACCCGTGATAATTTCGTCAAAGTTATAAATCACTTCATTAAGCATTCAAGACCTTCCAAAGACTTCCCTTTGATTTTGATCTTGGACAATCACGATTCCCACATTTCATTTGAATCACTTGAACTGTGCAAGAAAAACAACATTCATGTGATCACGTTGCCACCACACACCTCATCTAAAACTCAGCCCTTGGACCGTTCAGTTTTTGGACCCATGAAGTCGGTCTACAACAATGCGTGTGATTCATGGATGATGAAAAATGTTGGGACACCACTGACAATCTATCAAGTTGCAAATCTAGGAGGCCACGCTTTTCTTAAAGCGGCAACTCCCATTAACATTCAATCAGCTTTGCAGTGTCAGGTATTTGGCCCTTTAACGAAGATGTTTTTACAGAAGATGATTTTATGCCTTCAGAAATAACGAACAGGCCCATCAGCAAGGACAGTGAAAATGCCACTTTAGAAAGCAATGAACAGACAGGATCAGCATCTCCACATTGTGGTACCAGCACAGATCAAACTGCACACGAATTTCATGAAAATCAGAAAGAGTGTAATGTTGAGAACCTTGTAGATGACTTGCAGGAAATATCAGGGAGTCTTCAACATAAAGCTACTTCTTCCTTGACTTCGCCTCATGTTTTCAGAGGACTACCAAAAGCTGGTCCGCGAAAAGATTCAAATAATGTGAGGAAAAGAGGAAAAACTATGCTGGCTACTTCTACGCCAGAAATGGATCGAATTAGGGAAAGAGCGGTGATGAAAGAAAAGGCAGCAAAAGTTCCACCCAAAAAGGCAAAGAGACAGCTGCTGAAAGAACTTGATGTTGATTCAGATCCAGAAACTGACATTTCGTTTTGTGATGACACAGATTCTGATGTTTCATTTGGTGAAAATGAGGAGTGTACGGTTAGCTTGACTGGTGTGCGTGAGGTTTTTGAAGGCCAGTGTGTGCTATGTGAATATGGAACAAAGAAGACTTGTGTTTACTATGTAGGAATTGTAAGGGGAGACATTGATGATGATGGTGATGTTGAGGTAGAGTTCTTGCGCAAGAGTGAGAAGGTTGCTGGTAAATTTGTTAAGTCTAAGGTAGAAGATGTCGCCAGTGTCTCAATTACATGTATTAAAGCACAGCTTACTAGATCTACAATCACTGGAACCACTTCTAGGACCAAAGATGGCTATGTCTTCAAAGAAAGTCTTGCAGGCATAAATGTTCGATAAAACTTTATATTAGATTAATATATATTAAACTTTTTTACTGTCGCTTAAAATAATAAAAAAAACTGCAAATATCCTTTTAATGATTATTTATTTGTTATAGCAATATGGATGAGTTGTTGCTGCTTCTTTTTAAAAAAGGTCCATTTCTCCCCACTATGGTCCATTGCTCCCCACGTGCTGGTCCATTTCACCCCAATGGTGGTCAATTTCTCCCCATGTTCATATACATTTTTGAAATGCATTTTGTAAAGAAACATATAGAAATAGATTGCTAAATGTTTTCCCCTTTTAAAATAAATGAATGTACAACATTTTAGTCATGGTTTTGTTATGTTTCGATAAAATCTGTTCCGGTGATGAGCAAAAATTGAAAACTACAAAATTGCTGGTCCATTTCTCCCCAGTCTCCCCTACGCATCCTCCAGGTCAAGAGCTACCGCCACTGTCTCTTGTATCCCGGAAGCCCTCATAGACATCAAATGCAAAAGTTGCAGCATTGGCCCAGGTGTCATTCCTAGGCCGGTAACTCCCGAGTCCTTGGGGAAGCAGATTACGACGTTCCAAACGTCGCTGGAGCCTGCAGGCTACTATCTTTTCGAGGACTTTGCCAAAGGTGTTTTGCAGGGTTATGATTCGGTATCCATTAAGTCTGGAGTGATCCTTACCTGGCTTTGGAAGTGGAACCAGATTGAGATAGCCGTGCAAGACCAGGTGATAACTAAGGCCACGCGGGGTTTGGCTGCGATGTGGGTGATAGCGTCGGCAAACTGTGAGCAGCGCCATCTATGTCTTCTATATGTGGGTCTGGTTATGTTTTTGAGTATGTGATGGCGATCCTGACTCTCAGCCATAAGCAGATTGAAAGGATACAGAACGAAGCGCAGATTGAAAGGATACAGAACGAAACTAAACGTATTATACTTGGGTGTACAAGAGATACAGCATGCAGGATGGTGCGCCATCTTCTTGATTTTCCAACCATTGAGGACAGAATACAAATCTGCCGAGCACGGGCCTACCTCAGAATCAACGCAAATACACAACATTCACTGCATTGTGAATTAAGAAGGTAAAGCAGGTTAGAAAGAGGAAATTCGTGAATGGGTGAAGCCAAAGACATTCTTCAACAGGTATGTTCACTTGAGGACTTAGAACATGGCGAGGAGTGGGTACAAGTGCCAACAGATTTCTACACATCCTTTTCATTTTGCATCCAACTAGACAGAAAATGCAGACAAGAAAACCCGGCTGTTGTGGAGGCTGAAGTACAGGCTTTGATCTTTGAGAACTCTGTAGAGGGTGATACTGTCATTTACACGGATGGGTCAGTCGTTCGATGCTGGAGAAGTTCATTGGCCTTTACGGCTCAGGCCGGAGGCATAACTGTGAAGGAAGAATCTGGTGCTTTTGCCTTGACCACAAGTAATCTGACTATGGAAGTCATGGCAGTAAGTAAAGCAATAAGATGGCTCAAGACACAGACATTCACTAGGGCGTGTTTCCTTAGTGACTCAATGAGCATGCTCAAGAAGATAGAGATGGGGTGGATCCGAAGAGAGTGGCTGCCGTCTCTGGAGCGGTCTTGGCTGGCAAAGATTAATTTCATTTTCATGCCAGGGCATGCGGGAGTACAAGGGAATGAGCGGGCTGACAAGTTTCTGGGTAAGGCTACTGTGGGCGCCATGGACGAGGCTGATATACAGAATGCGCTACGAGAAGTAAATCGTTTGCAAGAACCAAGTGATGACTGAATCTACAACCATGGTCAGCTGCGAGAACAGCAAATTAAAAGAGGTGTGGCCAGACAAGAACACTATGAAGGAAGCCAAAGAAGATTGACAAACCAACACAGAACTAGTGTCGCTACATGCTGCAGGATGTACTGAGGGGATCGGAGCACTTACGGACTGAATGGTTTAATGTGCAATGAGGATGATCTGTCGGCTAAACAACTATCTCTGTTACTTCATGAAATACGACTATCTCCATGCAATGAAGAGAGCTGCCGCGTATGCTCATCAATGAACTGGTGACAACAAACACATAGTTAACAATGAACTGATGACAACAAACACATAGTTAACAATGAACTGATGACAACAAACACATAGTTAGCAATCAACTGGTGACAACAGCAACAGTGACATCATGTGCAAGACAATCAACTGATGACAACACATAGTTAACAATCAACTGATGACAACACATAGTTAACAATCAACTGATGACAACACATAGTTAACAATCAACTGATGACAACAAACACATAGTTAACAATCAACTGATGACAACAAACACATAGTTAGCAATCAACTGGTGACAACAAACACATAGTTAACAATCAACTGGTGACAACAAACACATAGTTAACAATCAACTGGTGACAAGAAACACATAGTTAACAATCAACTGGTGACAACTAACACATAGTTAACAATCAACTGGTGACAACAAACACATAGTTAACAATCAACTGATGACAACAAACACATAGTTAACAATCAATTGGTGACAACAAACACATAGTTAGCAATCAACTGGTGACAACAAACACATAGTTAGCAATCAACTGATGACAACAAACACAGTTAACAATCAACTGATGACAACAAACACAGTTAACAATCAACTGATGACAACAAACACATAGTTAACAATCAACTGATGACAACAAACACATAGTTAGCAATCAACTGGTGACAACAAACACATAGTTAACAATCAACTGGTGACAACAAACACATAGTTAACAATCAACTGATGACAACAAACACATAGTTAACAATCAACTGATGACAACAAACACATAGTTAACAATCAACTGGTGACAACAAACACATAGTTAACAATCAACTGGTGACAACAAACACATAGTTAACAATCAACTGATGACAACAAACACATAGTTAACAATCAACTGGTGACAACAAACACATAGTTAACAATCAACTGATGACAACAAACACAGTTAACAATCAACTGATGACAACAAACACATAGTTAACAATCAACTGATGACAACAAACACATAGTTAGCAATCAACTGGTGACAACAAACACATAGCAATCAACTGGTGACAACAAACACATAGTTAACAATCAACTGGTGACAACAAACACATAGTTAATAATCAACTGGTGACAACAAACACATAGTTAACAATCAACTGATGACAACAAACACAGTTAACAATCAACTGATGACAACAAACACATAGTTAACAATCAACTGATGACAACAAACACATAGTTAGCAATCAACTGATGACAACAAACACATAGTTAACAATCAACTGGTGACAACAAACACATAGTTAACAATCAACTGATGACAACAGCAACAGTGACAGCATGTGCAAGACAATCAACTGATGCGGCAGGTGAGGAGAAAGCTCCGGTTTATTGTCACAATGTGGAATGTGTTACACACAATAGCTGTGATAGCAAACTGGCTGGTGTAGAATGTTGTCTCAACTGAAACTGGTGGTCAGATATTACATGTAGACTTACAACAAATGTTGGAATTCTCTATTGTATAACATCAATGTCCGTAACTGCAGTGTTATGTACTCAATGGCAGGAATGTTCATAACTGGAAGAGTTCTATTCTCTACAGCAACAATATCTGAGTTACCTATAGAGTTGTACATGTACTCCTGAACACCCATGTACTGTTGCAAGCTTCATGTGTGAAACTATTGTGCTGTCTAGTCTATAGCTTGGTGTTGTCTATGTCATGCGTGGGTGCTGTAAAGTCTACAATTTGGTTTTGTCTGTCATGTGTGGGTGCTGTCAGGTCTAGTTTGGTGTTGTGTGTCTCAGAGTGCCTGTTGTCTATGTCATGTGTGGGTGCTGTCAAGTCTATAGTTTGGTGTTGTCTATGTCATGTGTGGGTGCTGTCAGGTCTAGTTTGGTGTTGTGTGTCCCAGAGTGCCTGTTGTCTATGTCATGTGTGGGTGCTGTCAGGTCTAGTTTGGTGTTGTGTGTCCCAGAGTGCCTGTTGTCTATGTCATGTGTGGGTGCTGTCAGGTCTACAGTTTGGTGTTGTGTGTCCCAGAGTGCCTGTTGTCTGTCATGTGTGGGTGCTGTCAAGTCTATAGTTTGGTGTTGTATATCCTAGAGCGCCAGTTGTCTATGTAGGCCAATGTCAATCTGTTGCTTGGGTAATTTAACTGTGGGAATAATTCAGTTGTGTGTCATGTTATGTCACAGATCACACGCACACACACATGCAGTTATGTGACTTTTGATGGAAGGTACCAGTAATCTGTGGTATAGCTTACACATGTGTGTGTGTGGTAGGTATCTGATTAAATGTGAACATCAGGAAATGACTACAGGTTGGTCAAACTTTCTATATTACACCCAACAACCCATGAAATGATTACAGGTTGGTCACACTTTCTATATTACACCTAACAACCAATTTCCCTCAACCTACAGTGGTTTAAAGGCAACAGAGGCGGCTTCTTCATTGCAAGGGTTCTATCCGACCTGCAAACATCGTGAAGCATGAACTCCATAGCTGCAGTGATGACCCCCAGACAAAATTGCACTCACTAGTCACATGGCATCACTAGTCACATGGCAGAGTCCCAGAATGCTCTCGCAGCATGAACTAGGTGCTTGGGGCACTTGGCCACGGAGACACCCCACCACCCCCTTAGCATTCCAAGTTCTAGCTGAATCCAGCCATAGTTGCACGTTCTGGCTGAATCCAGCCCCAGGTGCACATTCTAGTTGAATCCAGCCCCAGGTGCACATTCTAGCTGAATCCAGCCCCAGGTGCACATTCTAGCTGAATCCAGTCACAGTTGCACATTCTAGCTGAATCCAGCCCCAGATGGACAATGCCAGCAAGGTCTGGCAAGACTGTCCTGTACTGTTGACAGTCACCAGTATGACTGCCAGTCTGGTGTTCACATGCTGTGTCCATTCTTTGAGCTGGACAAAAAGTCTGTGGATCTAATGAGTTGCGAGAATGTACAAGCAGCTGTGTAACAGACACAGAGCTATCTCCCCCACACAACATCTGCAGGCCGTGTGGATCTACGTGTGGTTTCAATCTGTGGAAGCTGAAGCATCACTTGAGACAAATGGCAAGTGGCTGCATGTCCCTCCCACCAAGAATGAGACAGAAATATATGTCAACTGGTAAACTCATCTAAAACAACAGTAAACAAGTGTTCTCAAGGCAACCACAGCTGCAGTTGCTATAGCATAGTACAGTATATTTTACTAGCAGACACTGAAGATATAAAACTGAACAAGGTCAATCATACGATATAAAATAGTGACAGTGAACACGACACACAGAAACAGGCAGGTTGTGTAGCATGTTGTCAAACACATGTCATACACAGACTCCAATAACTACAACAGTAGTAACATCAAACACATGTCATACACAAACTCCAATAACTACAACAGTAGTAACATCAAACACATGTCATACACAGACTCCAATAACTACAACAGTAGTAACATCAAACACATGTCATACACAGACTCCAATAACTACAACAGTAGTGACATCAAACACATGTCATACACAGACTCCAATAACTACAACAGTAGTGACATCAAACAAGAAATAATGGTCAAAGAGTCAACCCCAGACTGGGCCAGGTGCACGACACTCAGTCATCCTGGCCAACAGTAGCCGGCAGCAAATGTGTCAAGTCATAAATCACTAGAATAAACTAAGCACTACAGGTCAAGTCATGAATCACTCCAATAAACAAACTGGAGCAAATAAGCACATGAAACACAACCTTCAACGAAGGGAACAGTAGTGCTGACAGGGGGAAACTAGTGTCAGTGGTAGAAAAATACAAGCATCTGTGATATATGTGAATCTGGTAGAACTGGTACAGTTCATGTTGCATGAGCCAAGGCTGTGGCTGGAATGTTCAGAGATATGTGTAAGCAAATGCAACAAGTGCAGCTGACAACAACAAACAGTATACTAGCATGGCATGGTTGCTGAGGCCAACGCGGGCACCTGCCAAACATGGCAGTTTCTGTGGCTAGGACCCGTTGGGGCAACACCAACACAATAATAATGTGGTTTACAGCGCATGGCTCTGCAGCTGAAGGCAATATGTTAGCTGACATGTCCGCTACATCAGATCATCAGCTGTTGTCAACCACAGACAAGTTATCACAACCATAACACATGTCCGCTACAGCAGACCATCGACACACAGGTCTGTGTAAGATCTGTCACCTACAGTCAGTCAGTCAGTCAATCAGTCAGTCAGTCATCAAACAACAGGCCTCTATCAGGCTTATTTTGCAACACCCAACTTCTTCTGTAAGAACTTGGAGGCCACTTTCTGGGCATGTTTCTTCAGTAAAGCTTGTCCTCCGTGCTTGTTCCATTCTTCCTCAAATTCGTTCTCCAAGACTTCTGCCCCCTTCTTCTGGGTTAGACCAGTTTCATCCAGTGATAGTTCACACATCTGCAGATCATCAACTCCTGGGAAATACAAAGAGTCAAACATGTACTTACCACTGACATCCCTTACAATATGTATTACTTGCCACTGACATCCCCTACGATATGTATTACTTACCACTGACATCCCCTACAATATGTATTACTTACCACTGACATCCCCTACAATATGTATTACTTACCACTGACATCCCCTACAATATGTATTACTTACCACTGACATCCCCTACAATATGTATTACTTACCACTGACATCCCCTACAATATGTATTACTTACCACTGACATCCCCTACAATATGTATTACTTCCCACTAACATCTGCTAAAATATGTATTACTTACCACTGACATCCCCTACAATATGTATTACTTACCACTGGCATCTGCTACAATATGTATTACTTCCCACTGACATCTGCTACAATATGTATTACTTACCACTGACATCCCCTACAATATGTATTACTTACCACTGACATCCACTACAATATGTATTACTTCCCACTAACATCTGCTAAAATATGTATTACTTCCCACTAACATCTGCTAAAATATGTATTACTTCCCACTAACATTCTTTACAATATGTATTACTTCCCAGTGACATCCACTACAATATGTATTATTTCCCACTCACATCTGCTACAATATGTATTACTTCCCACTAACACCCTTTACAATATGTATTACTTCCCACTGACATCTGCTACAATATGTATTACTTCCTATTGACATCTGCATCAATATGTATTACTTCCCACTGACATCTGTTACAATATGTATTACTTCCCACTAACATCTGCTACAATATGTATTACTTCCCACTGACATCCATTACAATATGTATTACTTCCCACTGACATCCATTACAATATGTATTACTTCCCACTGACATCTGCTACAATATGTATTACTTCCCACTGAGTTAGTTAGTTAGTTAGTCGACAGATCATCCTCATTGCACATCGAACCATTCAGTCCATAAGTGCTCGGATCCCCTCATCAGCAAATCCTGCAGCGTGTAGCGGCTAACGACGCCAGTTCTGTGTTGGTTTATCAATCTTCTTTGGCTTCCTGCGTAGTGTTCTTGTTTGGCCACCCCTCTTTTAATTTGCTGTTCTCGCAGTCTGACCATGATTGTAGATTCGCAGTCATCATTTGGTTCTCGCAAAAGTCTTACTTCTCGTAGAGCATTCAGAATGTCAGCCTGGTCCATGGCGCGTCCGCCCTCCACTTCAGCCTTACCTGCAAGCTTGTCAGCCTGCTCATTTCCTTGTACTCCTGCATGCCCTGGCAGGAAGATGAAACTAATCTTTGTCAGCCGAGACCACTCCAAAGACAGCAACCACTCTCTTCGGATCCACCCCATCTCTATCCTCTTGAGCATGCTCACTGAGTCGCTAAGAAAACATGCCCTATTGAATGTCTGTGTCTCGAGCCATGTTATTGCTTTACTTACTGCCATGACTTCCATAGTCAGGCAACTTGTGGTCTCAACAAAAGCACCAGAGTCCTCCTTCACAATTCTCCCTCTGGCCCGTGCCGTGAAGGCCCATGAGCTTCTCACATGTTGGACGACCGACCCATCACCACAGCATCACCGTCTAACGAATTCTCGAAAATCAACGCTTGTACTTCCGCCTCCACAGCAGCCGGATTTTCTTGTCTGCATTTTCTGTCTAGTTGGATGCAAACTGAAAAGGACGTAAGAAATCTGTTGGCACTTGTACCCACTCCTCGCCAGGTTCTAAGTCCTCCAGTGAACACACCCGTTGAAGAATGTCTTCAGCTTGACCTATCCACGACCTTCCTCTTTTTAACCTGCTGCCCTTCACCTTCCTAATTTCACTATGCAGTGGATGTTGTGTGTTTGCGTTAACTCTGAGGTAGGCGCGTGCTCTGCAAATTTGTAGTCTGTCCTCAATGGTTGGAAAATCAAGAAGGTAGCGCATCGCCCTGCATGCTGTATCTCTTGTACATCCAAGAATAATGCGCATAGCTTCGTTTTGTATCCTTTCCATCCTTTCTATCTGCTTACGGCTGAGAGTCAGGATTGCCATCGCATACTCAAAAACAGACATGACCAGCCCCTCACATAGGAAGCATAGATGGCGCTGTTAACAGTTTACTGTCACCATCATCCGGATCGCAGCCAAACCCTGCTTGGCCTTTGTTATCACCTGGTCTATGTGCTCATTATAAGCAAGGCTTCGATCACTGTCTGCATTCTTTCCGCAGTCTCTGAACACAGCATTACAGTTGGTGTTGGAGTGTTGACAATATGATTATTCAAAGAGAACCATGTCACTGTTGCCTTTGTTAGGTTGCCCCAGCTTCAGCACACCAAGTACTTATGCGATTGAGTTCGGTTTGCAGTTCCACAGCAACCTGATCTCTATCCTTACCCTGGCGATACACTAAAACATCGTCGGCATATGACAATGTCCTCCCCGGTCCAGTGATCTGCTCGCTGGTGATTCTCACTTTGTAGGCGTTGAACAGCACTGGAGATAATGGTGATCCCTGTGGTAGGCCAGGATATATTGTTGTTGGTTCCGACGTCCAACTGCCACATCTAAAAGCTACTTTCCATTGGAAGAGGGCTGCAGCGATCCAACTAAGGAGGAATGGACTTATCTTGAGTTCAAGAAGCTGAAGCATTAGAAAATCCAATGGTACTCTGTTGTACGCGTCCTCAAGATCAATCGCTGCAGCAAAGGTTTTAATGCCCGAGTGGAAACCTTCATAAACATCATGGGCAAAGAGTGCTGCATTAGTCCAGGTTTCTCTTTTGGGACGGTACCCTTCCAGGGTGGGTGGGAAAACACCTTGCTTCTCTAGCTGGCTTGATATGTTTCTGGCAATTAACTTCTCCAACAGCTTGCCTATTGTATTCTGCATGGTGATTACTCAATATCCCTGAATTTTTGTGTGGTCTTTGCCAGGTTTCGGCAAGGGAATCAAATAGCTGTGTAACCACCCCTCCTTGATGCTAGCACTCTCTATACTGTTGTTGTACATGTCTGCTAGTTCCTCTAGCTCGTTGTCGATACACCTATTGATGTTGTCATATCTTATGCCATCTGGCCCGGAGCGCTGTTTTTTTATCGTCAAAGCACAGCCTTGATTTCTTTCACTGTCACTGTGTCTTCATCCGAAATGTTCTGGGCCTTACACCTGTCTGAGGTGACTTCCTTGGCAAGATTTCGGACTTCCCACTGACATCTGCTACAATATGTATTATTTCCCACTCACACCTGCTACAATATGTATATTTCCCACTCACATCTGCTACAATATGCATTACTTCCCACTGACATCCATTACAATATGCATTACTTCCCACTGACATCTGCTACAATATGCATTACTTCCCACTGACATACATTACAATATGCATTACTTCCCACTGACATCTGCTACAATATGCATTACTTCCCACTGACATCTGCTAAAATATGTATTACTTCCCACTGACATCTGCTAAAATATGTATTACTTCCCACTGACATCTGCTAAAATATGTATTACTTCCCACTGACATCTGCTAAAATATGCATTACTTCCCACTGACATCTGTTAAAATATGCATTACTTCCCACTGACATTTGCTAAAATATGTATTACTTCCCACTAATGCTTGTTACAGTATGTATTACTTGCTAACATCTGCTACAACACGTACCACTTGCTCAGCAATTCTGTATTTTTGGCTTTGATTGGAATGGTCTGGGCAGGGAAGGTGATACAGGGAGGGAACTGGACACCCTAACTATGACATGATCTAGAATACATGTAGGCCTAACTCTTCACATGCCATGGGCAGTATCTGATATATGACTTCTTTTACTTTCGTCACAACACATTTTACTTGCTACTAACTTCTGCTACACCACATATTACTTGCTACAAACGTCTGCTACACCATGTATTACTTATTACTAACTTCTGCTACACCATGTATTACTTAGTTAGTTAGTTAGTTAGTCGCAGTTCCAACTTCACAGCAACGGGTCGTCCCCATTATGCTCCGTTCCTGTGCCAGTGAATATCACACGAAATGCTCCCCACTGCCCCATGTGAAAAGTGGAAAAGACAGGAGTCTCGACAAACAGCAACCCGCACAGATACACTGTGCATAATGCCGCCACCAGAATGTCAACACAATAGTCCCCCACAAAACACCCAGTTCATTTCTGATGGAATCAGCAGTCATTTTCCCATCTGGATGTTTCCTAGATGTTCACCCACACAGTCCACGAAATACAGTTTATCGTCCATGGTAGTGGCAGTCAACCTGAAGCCCAGCAGCCACGCATTTCTGCATAAGGCAAAAAATCGGTCAACTCTGGGACATAGCCATCTGTCATCGCTCCGAACATGCAGTCACGTTCCAAAAAACCTTGGGCAGATTCAAAGGCATTTCACACGAAACTCACAGCTCACAGTGTCGCGCTACGCACTCACTCAGTAGCAGGGCGACGGAACCATCAATGTATTACTTGCTACTAACTTCTGCTACACCATGTATTACTTGTTACTAACTTCTGCTACACCATGTATTACTGGCTACATTCCCTGGTGTCTGTGTGAAGGATCTGCACACCATGGCGATGTCTATACAGGAACTATACATGTGTGTCATGTGTGAAAAATCTGCACACCATGGCCATGTCTATACAGGAACTATACATGTGTGTCATGTGTGAAGGATCTGCACACCATGGCCATGTCTATACAGGAACTATACATGTGTGAAGGGTCTGCACACCAAGGCCATGTCTATACAGGAACTATACATGTGTGAAGGATCTGCACACCATGGCCATGTCTATACAGGAACTATACATGTGTGAAGGATCTGCACACCATGGCCATGTCTGTACAGGAACTATACGTAAGACAATGAGATCATGTGTCTCCCAGCAACACCCCAGCACTCAAGCACTTGAAGACAGCTTACCTGCAATCATCAGCACTGGAGTTTTATCTGGATACAGCTCCATCTGTCTAGCAATCCACTGACCATCAAAGTGAGAGTACCACATTCCATGTTTACTTTCCTCACGATACTCATCTGCTGGTCGAGCAAATGGGATCCTAAAGTAGCGCTGCTCACCGGAGGTTCCCTTGCTGGCAGCTTTAGAGGCCACTTGAAGCTGCTGCCCTGTGGAACATTGCAAGCACACACCTCAACACCTGATGACTGGACACTTTCTGACTGTGAAAACATTGCAAGCACACACCTCACTCAACACCTGATGACTGGACACTTTCTGACTGTGAAAACATTGCAAGCACACACCTCAACACCTGATGACTGGACACTTTCTGACTGTGAAAACATTGCAAGCACACACCTCAACAACTGATGACTGGACACTTTCTGACTGTGAAAACATTGCAAGCAGACACCTCAACACCTGATGACTGGACACTTTCTGACTGTGAAAACAATCAGCTCTATACACTACTGTTGACACTGACTTCAGCTGGGATTAATCCTTCATAAAGAAAAATAGACCTGACATGCTGACATGATGGCAGAATCACCACAAGTGTCAGCTGACCCAGTCGTGAGGGCAGTGTGACTGACCCATCATTGGTGCCATCCATCTTCACCTCAGACTGTCCCTGGTATGTCCTAGATGATCAAGGCAATGACAACTACTCTTGCATTGTGCAAGTTAATCAGCATGGCAACATTAAACAGAGGTCGATGATAGATCTCTTCAGGTCATCATTAACAAGGCATAACATCATTAGCACAATCCAGCAACATCTTGTGTTCACAGAATTGAATACAAGGCAGAACTGTCTCAGCCAATATGGTGGGATGAAGCAGTGGAGAAGGCATGGACATTGACCAGACTAGCAGTCCAGTGCTGGCAGAGAGCTGGGAGACCCACACACTCTCAGCCTGATTACTGTATGAACACAGATGTTCTCAGATGAACACAGACAATCTCAGATGTCATGACTGTTCCGATATAATTGTACCGATTCACTTGTTGAAGAATATTCCCATTTACTTGTATATGGCCGAGGGGTTAGCAGCTTTCTCCGCTAACCCCGAATACTCTCGTCACGTGACGCGACGAGAATTAGCAGTGGTTCGAATCGCAAAAGTGACTTATGAGAGTATGGAGCCGGTCGCTCAGAAAGTCATGGCGTGCTGATGAGCGTAATCTAGCCTAGGAATCAACATACAGCTGAAAGATGCTGGTGTTGACCGCAATATCCTGAAACAGGATGGAAAACGCGGGGGGAAAAAAAAAAAAAACTTGTATATTACATTGTGGTACTTCATCCTTCCTAGTGACGACAATAACCTGCGTCTTCTTACAACTTAATTCCAACCCCACCTGCTCACTGTGTATAACAACCGTGCCTACTAATTGTTTTAGATCTTGTGCATTGTCTGCAATCAATACTGTATCATCTGCATATCTAATGTTATTGCTGTTTCGTCCTCCAATGCTGATTCCATTTATATCTTCTACATTTCTGAAAATATTTTCACTGTATAGGGAAAAAAAGATCTGGAGACATTACACATCCCTGACTAATACACAATGTCACATGACAAAGTCAGGTAACTAGTACACAATGTCCCATGACAAAGTCTATACAGTGGCACCTACCAGTAGCCTCCACGGAGTGTGGTGCCCTCTGGTCCTGGTCGCCCTTGTCGGCCCTCTTCT
This sequence comes from Cepaea hortensis, assembly GCA_963921405.1. NCBI lineage: Eukaryota > Metazoa > Mollusca > Gastropoda > Stylommatophora > Helicidae > Cepaea > Cepaea hortensis. The sequence goes on along the minus strand of OY992886.1, from coordinate 115,806,060 downwards.
TGTTCTTGGTCTTCCAGCTGTGGTACACCTTGAGACGGCGGTGGAACTCCTCACGGCAAGAATCCAGCAGCTCCAGATCTGCAGGCAATCAAGCTCAGGCACATCATCAATCAGATTTAATCAATTAACATGCCGGCCATCAACCCAAGGTCCACAGTCAACAAACCCGCAATCAATCACTATATATCACATAGACCAGTGGTTCTCAACCGGTGGGGAAGGGATTAAGATTATTTCAAGATTGCCTTAGTACAAGAACTGATAACTTGATATTGTTTTTCCCTCCATATTTTACAGTTCTGTACTTCTCACCCTTCTGAAATTCATTTTATGACATAAGCAGACCCACAAATCACATTTTATGTAAACGTCTAGACTTATTCTAGTATGTGTTGGTAAATTTAGCTTCCATTGTTGTGTATACTGGGGGGGGGGGGGGGGGAAGAGTTTTATAGGGAGGACATATCAAAAAAAGGGGGGGGGGGAATGACATTCTGAACATATGGTTAAGGGGTGCATGGGCCAAAAAAGGTTAAGAACCACTGACCTAGACAGTATGGAATAAACCAGTTAAACACTCTACTATACCAACTAGACAGTATGGAACACTATACTATATCACCTAGACAGTACTAGTGCTCAGTACTTGGCAGTTCACAGATTCAACTAGTGTTCAGTACTTGGCAGTTCACAGATTCAACTAGTGTTCAGTACTTGGCAGTTCACATATTCAACTAGTGATCAGTATTTGACAGTTCACATATTCAACTAGTGCTCAGTACTTGGCAGTTCACATATTCAACTAGTGTTCAGTACTTGGCAGTTCACATATTCAACTAGTGTTAAGTACTTGGCAGTTCACATATTCAACTAGTGTTCAGTACTTGACAGTTCACATATTCAACTAGTGCTCAGTACTTGGCAGTTCACATATTCAACTAGTGTTCAGTACTTGGCAGTTCACATATTCAACTAGTGTTCAGTACTTGACAGTTCACATATTCAACTAGTGCTCAGTACTTGGCAGTTCACATATTCAACTAGTGTTCAGTACTTGGCAGTTCACATATTCAACTAGTGTTCAGTACTTGACAGTTCACATATTCAACTAGTGCTCAGTACTTGACAGTTCACATATTCAACTAGTGTTCAGTACTTGACAGTTCACATATTCAACTAGTGTACAGTACTTGGCAGTTCACATATTCAACAAATGGTTAGTGTGAACTTACCACAAGAAGTGTTGATGGCATCTCTCAACTCTGCATACTTCCACTTGGTCAGGTCAAATTTCTTGGATGCTGCAACCTGACGAGCAGCCACAACTGCTGCCGACCTGTCAGCAAACCATGCATGATACATTCTTTACTCCAAATATATGCTACTTTCTACATCTAGTCACCAAACATGTGCTACAATCTACATCTGTTCACCAAACATGTGCTAAAATGATATCTGTTCTACATCTACATCTGTTCTATATTCTACATCTATTCTACATTCTACATCTGTTCACCAAACATGTGCTACAATCTACACCTGTTAACCAAACATGTGCTACAATCTACACATGTTAACCAGACATGTGCTATAATCTACACCTGTTAACCAGACATGTGCTATAATCTACATCTGTTCACCAGACATGTGCTACATCTGTTCACTAAATATGTGCTACATCTACATCTGTTCTACATCTACATCTGTTAACCAAACATGTGCTACAATCTACATCCGTTCACCAAACATGTGCTACATCTACACCTGTTAACCAAACATGCTACAATCTACATCTGTTAACCAAACATGTGCTACAATCTACATCTGTTCACCAAACATGTGCTACAATCTACATATGTTCACCAAACATGTGCTACATCTACACCTGTTAACCAAACATGTGCTACAATCTACATCTGTTCACCAGACATGCGCTATAATCTACATCTGTTCACCAGACATGTGTTACATCTGTTCACCAAATATGTGCTACATCTACATTTGTTCTACATCTACATCTGTTAACCAAACATGTGCTACAATCTACATCTGTTCACCAAACATGTGTCGTGAAATGCCGCCTTAACATCCCAGAATATTTTCTCGGTCTCCAAATTTGAGAGGCCAAATTGAGAAAGAATGAATTAATCACGCTACTCCACGGCTATCTAGTCGTGAGGTAAGATTATTCACAAAAAGCCTCTAGCCATGACGTAAGCTTGCAGATAGCAAGTAAAATGGGCTACTTGAGACAGACACAACTAGATAATTTAAATTAGTCTACACCTTGGAAAACTGCTGACCCAGACGGGCTATGACATCACACAGACACATTGGCACCTTCTTGCCCAGGTAGACCCTGGCTGAATCAACAATGAACTTGGCCATTGGGTGATTAAAGGCAATTACCTGTAGACAGGTGGAGATAATAGCCCTAGGGCAGGAAACAAGCCAAGTCAACTCAGATGGGCAGACTCAGTAGAGTGTGAAAACAGACCTTGTAAAACCGGCCAGTTGGCTGTGAGAATTGCAATTAAGGCCAGGGGGAGATAAGAAAGATTTATGACTGACATGCTGGGAGATAATGTGTCTGTGCTGAAGGAATGTTAATTGCATTTGGGAGACTAGTTAAATAGGCTGTTAGCTCTGGTCATGTTAGAAATGAAAAAATCTCTGAACAGGTAGGAACTATCTCAATGTTTTGTAGTCATATGTATGATTCTTATGTTGCTAGATTTCACTAGGAGAATTATTTCTGAGTAACTATCTAAGTCTTGTAGATGTATGTACTGAATTTCAGTCTATATCTGACCTAGGTTATTGCAAGAAATATCATTGTCTGTGTATACTTTTATGTGTCTTGGTAGAGGCTTGTCAATTCTTTGTACACTATTCTAGTTGCCTGCTGGTATGTGCATTTGTTGTACAGAATATAGTCAACTGACTATTTCTTTAATTCTTACCACAGCAGTAACTAAGTGGTGACTAAACCGGGCAGATCAGCAGTATGGCTGGTCTGTGTGGTCACTTCAATTAGACTTGTTGTATATCTCATTTTGTAGATATACAATATTATTACTCATTAATGATGTCTTATGCTATTATGTTGAGTATCATTATATGTCTATCTTGAAGTAATATAATGTATGTATATCGGAGGTTGATATAGTTGAATTGTCATATGCATAATTTGTGTATATATTTGTGTAGCGTATATGGAAACTATGTTTCCCAGTTTGTTGTAGATAAGGATATTACTTACTTTTTTTTTTGCATTATAAAAAGTAGGTAAGAATAGTCTTATATGCCATTTTGTATTCGTATACCTTAGGTTAATTGTGGATTTCCAAGATGGCGGTGTAAACCGCGTCGCTCGATTCGGAGATTAATTATGTGTTCTGTGCGTGTTTCTTAACATCAATTTGTTCAAATAAGGATGAACCTACGACAGGTCCAGCAAACCGGTAGGGAATTTATTTGTTCAAGAACTATTGCTCGAGAATTATGGAGGAAATTGAGAGAAAAACGCAGCTCTATCAGCGTTCATGCCGGAAACTACACACCGAAGCGACACAACAAGCGACTAACGACGACATTTCGACACACTTCAAATAGAAAAGAGATTTTTGCAACTTGGAATGTTACAGGTCTAGGATATAAGGAACCAGCTCTCGTAGAGTTTATGAAACAATCAAATATTCAATTATTAGGACTCGCAGACACTAGGAAAAAGGGGCAGAACACGAAACAAACACATGAAGGTTACGTCCTTATATGGAGTGGCGTCGACCAGCGAGCTACAGCTAAACATGGAGTGGGTTTTTTGTTGCATCCAGACAAAGCGAAAGCTATTATCAACACTAAATTTATATCAGAAAGGATAATACTAGTACAGATCAAAGAAGGAAATAGAACAACAACTTTTATACAAACATACGCCCCATGTAATGACACTTACAGCGACGAAGACAAAGACGAATATTTTGATAAACTTGCAGTCACGTTAAATAATGTCAAGGAGACAGATGAACTAGTTGTGATGGGTGATTTTAACGGACGAATAGGCACACGAAGAACACCGTGGGAGGATTACATGGGGCCATTCAGCGACACAGAGACTGATTGTAACAGCAATGGTCAACATCTACTCAACATATGTTCGGAACATGGACTAATAATAGCAAATAGTTTTTTTCAACATCGTCGTAGCCACACCAAAACCTGGTATAAATGGAATGACATAAACCAAGGATCCCAAATTGACTTTATTCTAATTAGGAAATCAGACAGATGGCTACTATTAGATTCAAGAGCACTCCCAAATACAGATGTTGATACTGATCACAAGCCAGTCATAATAAAGAAGATTTCACCACACAGGAAAATAAATAACAAAAAGGTAACAACACATGTCATCAATTATAGGAGGCTGCAGGAAAATACGGTTAAAGACGAATTCAATCAAGAAATCCAAAACCTACATAAGAACATCCCTGATGACCACTCAAGCGTAGATAAGGAATGGATATGTTTCAAGACTGCCATGCTCGACACACTGAAAAATAAATGTGGAACAAAGAAAGTAGGGCAGGACAAAAGATTAAGAACAGCCTGGTGGAACAACGAAGTTAAAGATAGCATATTCAAAAAGAAGGTAGCATTCAAAAAGTGGATCACAACTAAATCTGAACAGGACTATATTACTTATAGAATAGCACGACGTAATGCCAAACGAACAATTAGAGCATCTAAAGATGAATCCTGGAGAATACACGGTGAACAGATGGCCACCCTTAGCAAAGACTGCCCAAGAGAATTTTATAAACGTGTCACCACAATTAGAAACAGAGATGCATGTTACAACCCAACCACCATCATAAACAACAAAAGAGGTATGCCAATATTTAATCCACAACAAAGACTAGCAAGGTGGGCTGAATACTTTGAAGAACTACTTAACCCCACAGATAACATAGGAAACCTCACTTTTGTGCCTAAACGCCAGGGACAGCAAGAACCAAATTTCATACCTGCAGAAGTCAAAGCAGTTATACAGAAAAGTCCTAAAAACAAATCACCAGGTCCAGATGGAATAACCACAGAAGCTATTCAGGCCTGTGGGGAAACAGGAGTTAAATGGCTAACAAGACTTTTTAATATAGCATGGGAAGAAAGAAAAGTCCCAGATGATTGGCAACAGGCAATAATATTACCAATATGGAAAAAGAAAGGCAATATGAGAGAGTGTGAAACATACAGAGGTATATCACTAATGAGCCATATAGGGAAAATGTATGCAAAACTTTTGGAACAAAGAGCTAGACCAATAGTTGAACAACAGTTAAGCAAAGCACAATTCGGTTTTCGGAAAGGTAAAAGTTGCACTGATGCATTATTTACACTTAGACAAATTTGTGAAAAAACTATTGAATATAGTGACCAGCAGAATATTGTGTTTGTAGATCAGGAAAAGGCTTTTGATAGAGTAGACAGATACAAATTATGGACCATCCTTGAAGACTATGGGATAGAAGGGCAACTGCTAGAAAACATCATAGCCATGTACCACTCGAGCCAAAGTGCAATAAGAACACAGGAAGGTATATCAGATATGTTCACAGTCAATACAGGAGTGAGACAGGGATGTGTGCTCTCTCCCCTGCTATTCAATATCTACATGGACAGAATTTCCAAAGAAGCAAGTCTCGACAGACCAGATTCAGAAAATTTAGAACTCTTAACTCCAGATGAAACAACTGACCCACAGGGAATAAATGAACTTCTATTTGCAGATGATCAGTGCCTGTTTTACAGCGACGAGGGCAGACTACAAAATCATATTATTAATCTGAGTTCAACCTGCAGCAGATACAATATGAGTATAAACACAGCCAAAACCGAAGTAATGCTAGTTAGCAGATCGCCAGGCCCACTAAGTATACAGATAAATAACACACCTCTGAAACAAGTTAAAGAATTCAAATACCTTGGAAGTATGATCACAGAAGATGGCAGATTAGACAGAGAAATTGAAATCAGATGTCAAAAAGCTAGTGCACTTACATATCAACTGTCACCCTTACTGAAACATCCAAACATACCCATGTCCGCAAAACGACAGATAATAAACAGCATATTCACACCAACCCTATGCTACCAATCTCAAACCTGGACTTTATCCAAATTACACCTTCGCAAGATCAACACCTGCGAAATGAGATGCCTGAGGAGAGCTGCCAACTTAACAATCCGAGACCGAGTAAGGAATGCTACTATCAGACAGACTGTGGGATCAACACCTTGTGCCACATTTATTGAAAGACAGAAGATCAAGTGGTTTGGCCATGTTGTTAGAATGCAACATCAGCAACTACCATCACTGGCCTTACATCAAAGATCATCTGCGACGAGACCACGAGGACGTCCAAGAAGAAAATGGATTGACGACATCAGAGACATTGTACAACCACACGGAATGACACCGGAACGCAAATTATTCCTCCCCACGACGCTTGATGGCAGAAGTGGAAGATGATGATGATGATGATGATACCTTAGGTTTATTTGATGTGATTTGTTATATGGTAACTAAGAATAAATTGGTATTGTGCTATTGTGTTCGCATGGGCACACTGGCCATAGATTGTGTTGGAAATGGAGGTGTAATGGTACAGACATTACCCACAATTGGTATAGGGTATATGGTGCTAAACTTTCTCAGTGTATTGTGGGCGTGCGTTCACGGTAATGCATGGAAACCTGGCACAGCTACTGGTCACGGCTTGTAAGCCCGGATGACCCGGCATTATTATGATACCATTACCGACCCTGTGAGCTGCTAAACCAACTTTGGACGGAGCGACTGTACAACACATAATTTCTGTATTAGCGACATGGACATGGGGCGGCAGAAAAGTAATAATTACAGGTGTGTGAGACAATTGAAAAGCCCATCCCAGGCTAAAGACAGTAGGGAGAAGGAGGATGGTGAACGCAGTAGAGCTGGAAGATAAACTTGGCCAGACTGGTCATTGTATATGTATGTGTTAGTATTACTTAGGATTGTGCTGATGTAGAACTAGATATAACACATTCTTGACTTTCTTTCAAGCTCTCACAAGGAGCACCTATGTTATAGATCTCAAGAATGAGTGATGACTAGGTAGAGCCAGGACTGGCAGGCGTCAGAATACCGGCAAGCTGTGTTTTTGTTTCCACTGGAGAGTTTGCTGATCTCTCACTGATCCAGACAGGATTCAGAGTTACGTATTGTATATTAATCATTTCACCTTCATGATTACTGTAGTACAGAAACTCATACGCATTCATCATCATCTTAAAGAAACATCAGATGGAGATTATTATGATTAGTAAATAAATGTTGTAGTTTGTTTTACTCATAAGTTCAGCGTTATATTTTTCCAATCGTGCATACATGTTGTGTGTGTACATTGGTGGGGGTTCACTTAAACACCAAGGAAGGGAGCAGTCAGGGAGAAAAACCTGTACTGGGATAATTGTCAATGACGTAAATTTAGACTTAAAAATCTATCCTAGCTAACCTTCTCTTTCCTATTCCTTGGCGAATGTTCAGCACAGTTCATTTCAATTTTGTAACGAGCCACTTGGAGCTGTACGTTGGATATTCAGGGCTTAATCTATAGTTCAGCCATATAGATTTTGTCCCTAGTCAGTTTCTGACTAATTGGGGTTGCTCGCCAGTAACTAATACTTTCATCTAGCCGGTGGGGCACCCCGACTTCTGACACATGTGCTACATCTAAATCTGTTCACCAGACATGTGTACATCTACATCTGTTCTACATTCTACATCTGTTAACCAAACATGTGCTACAATCTAAATTTGTTCTATATTCTACATCTGTTCTACATTCTACATCTGTTAACCAAACATGTGCTATAATCTACATCTGTTCACCAGACTTGTGTTACACCTGTTCACCAGACATGTGCTACATCTACATCTGTTCTAATCTACATCTGTTCAAAAAACATGTGCTACAATCTACATCTGTTAACCAAACATGTGCTACAATCTACATCTGTTAACCAAACATGTGCTACAATCTACATCTGTTCACCAAACATGTGCTACAATCTACACATGTTCAAAAAACATGTGCTACATCTACACCTGTTAACCAAACATGTGCTACAATCTACACCTGTTAACCAAACATGTGCTACAATCTACATCTGCTCACCAAACATGTGTACATCTACATCTGTTCACCAAACATGTGTACATCTACATCTGTTCTACATTCTACCTCTGTTAACCGAACATGTGCTACAATCTACATTTGTTCTATATTCTACATCTGTTCTACATTCTACATCTGTTAACCAAACATGTGCTATAATCTACATCTGTTCACCAGACATGTGTTACACCTGTTCACCAGACATGTGCCACATCTACATCTGTTCTAATCTACATCTGTTCAAAAAACATGTGCTACAATCTACATCTGTTAACCAAACATGTGCTACAATCTACATCTGTTAACCAAACATGTGCTACAATCTACATCTGTTCACCAAACATGTGCTACAATCTACACATGTTCAAAAAACATGTGCTACATCTACACCTGTTAACCAAACATGTGCTACAATCTACATCTGTTAACCAAACATGTGCTACAATCTACATCTGTTAACCAAACATGTGCTACAATCTACATCTGTTCACCAAACATGTGCTACAATCTACACATGTTCAAAAAACATGTGCTACATCTACACCTGTTAACCAAACATGTGCTACAATCTACATCTGTTAACCAAACATGTGCTACAATCTACATCTGTTCACCAAACATGTGCTACAATCTACACATGTTCAAAAAACATGTGCTACATCTACACCTGTTAACCAAACATGTGCTACAATCTACACCTGTTAACCAAACATGTGCTACAATCTACATCTGCTCACCAAACATGTGTACATCTACATCTGTTCACCAAACATGTGTACATCTACATCTGTTCTACATTCTACCTCTGTTAACCGAACATGTGCTACAATCTACATTTGTTCTATATTCTACATCTGTTAACCAAACATGTGCTATAATCTACATCTGTTCACCAGACATGTGTTACACCTGTTCACCAGACATGTGCTACATCTACATCTGTTCTAATCTACATCTGTTCTACACGTACATCTGTTCTATATCTACATCTGTTCTACATTCTATATCTGTTCTACATCTACATCTTTTCTACATCTGTTAACCAAACATGTGCTACATTCTACACCTGTTCTGCATCTACACCTGTTCTACAACTACAACTGTTCTACATCTACATCTGTTCTACACATGTTAACCAAACATGTGCTACAATCTATATCTGTTCTACATCTACATCTGTTCTACATCTACATCTGCTCTACATCTACATCTGTTCTACATTCTACATCTGTTAACCAAATATGTGCTACATCTATGTTGGGTTGTCCTTCCAGAGCTGGCTGTGTTGTGCATAGACCTGTGGCACTTTCTGCCATGCCCTCAACAATAGCAATCTTCAAGTTCACTGGCTGGTTGGGCTGCACATGTAGAGGTTGGTCTGTATGCATTTCTGTTCAGTACATGGTAAAGCTCAAGTTGTGACATCTCATTATTTGTCAGGTTTATAGTGGACAGACCAGACACACAGACAGACCAGTTTCTGTTTCGACATCTGTTATGAGATGTTCAAGATGGGAGACATGTGTACCTTATTATCTAGCATCTGTCTGTTGATTGTGCCATTCTGTTGTATTGACAACTGTCACAATGATAGTTTTCTTAATACAAATGTCTAATCTACATTCTGACTTGGCCTGCTGATTGGCTATCCAAGTTTATCCCAGGTGCCAAATAAACAAGTCTGCAACACAGTTACACAATAACAAACACTTGAATAATACTCTCTCCCTCCCCCACCCATCCACTCACTCACTTTAACACAAGCAAACATCACAACCATACAAAAACTAAAAGAAATAACACAACAATCAAGGACACATAACACAAGGAAAACATAAACCCAGACATGTGGAGAGAAACAAGATAACAAACAAGGACACATAACACAAGGAGAACATAAACCCAGACATGTGGAGAGAAACAAGACAACAAACAAGGACACATAACACAAGGAGAATATAGAACATAACATATGTGTAGACATGTGTGAAGAGAAACCAGACAACAAACAAAGAGATACATCACAAGACGTGTGGAGAGAAACCAGAATGCACTGACCGAGGTAGTGGGGGTGGCAGGGTGATGTCCTCCACCTGGTTCTGATCTTCCATAGCCAGACGTAGAGCCAGCTCTCTATCCCGGTGCTCTTGCTCCAGGGCTGCTTGTCTGCACATACAGAGACACACAACTGCTCAAACATCTTGGCTTTGCTTAATGTTTTACACACAGCTTTATAATTATATACACACTGTTTTATACACACACTGATATATATATATACACACACTGCTTTATACACACACAGCTTTATATTCACACTGCTTTATATACACACAGATTTATAATTATATACACAGTTTTATATAGTTTTTAAAAAAAAACAGCTATATATAGACACTGGACTAGTTCACTATCTGTGCTATACAATTGCTTGCATGAACATTCCTGTAAACTGTCAATCTCTTACATCTGGCACCTCCTTGTCTGTTGAGTGAAAACTGTGACTAGGCATGAACGCACACATCACTCACTAAATACTTAGAAGTGAGAGCAGATTTCAACCATGTACCGTCATGTTGAGTAAATCTTGTTATTACACTTCACTACACCCAATTATTTCTACAACAAAATCATACAATTGTTGCACATGGTTCCATACCTTCATCAAGACTAGTCATTGCCATGAACAACATCTCTTCATGTTCTGTTTAATTGTTGTGCATTTGTAATGAAAGGCCAAGGAATTAATGTGGAACGGGTTCAAAGATTTAGATGCCTGGACAACATCAGATGGAAGATGTCTCACAGAAATACACAGACATGAGTAGGGCAAGTAAGATGTGTCACAGAAATACAGACAAGAGTAGGGCAAGTAAGATGTCTCACAGAAATACAGACTAGAGTAGGGCAAGTAAGATGTCTCACAGAAATACAGAACAGACTAGAGTAGGGCAAGTAAGATGTCTCACAGAAATACAGACTAGAGCAGGGCAAGTAAGATGTCTCACAGAAATACAGACTAGAGTAAGGCAAGTAAGATGTCTCACAGAAATACAGACTAGAGTAGGGCAAGTAAGATGTCTCACAGAAATACAGACTAGAGTAGGGCAAGTAAGATGTCTCACAGAAATACAGACTAGAGTAGGGCAAGTAAGATGTCTCACAGAAATACAGACTAGAGTAGGGCAAGTAAGATGTCTCACAGAAGTACAGAGTAGAGTAGGGCAAGTAAGATGTCTCACAGAAATACAGACTAGAGTAGGGCAAGTAAGATGTCTCACAGAAATACAGACTAGAGTAGGGCAAGTAAGATGTCTCACAGAAATACAGAACAGACTAGAGTAGGGCAAGTAAGATGTCTCACAGAAATATAGACTAGAGTAGGACAAGTAAGATGTCTCACAGAAATACAGACTAGAGTAGGGCAAGTAAGATGTCTCACAGAAATACAGACTAGAGTAGGGCAAGTAAGATGTCTCACAGAAATACAGACTAGAGTAGGGCAAGTAAGATGTCTCACAGAAATACAGACTAGAGTAGGACAAGTAAGATGTCTCACAGAAGTACAGACTAGAGTAGGGCAAGTAAGATGTCTCACAGAAATACAGACTAGAGTAGGGCAAGTAAGATGTCTCACAGAAATACAGAACAGACTAGAGTAGGGCAAGTAAGATGTCTCACAGAAATACAGAACAGACCAGAGTAGGGCAAGTAAGATGTCTCACAGAAATACAGACTAGAGTAGGGCAAGTAAGATGTCTCACAGAAATACAGACTAGAGTAGGGCAAGTAAGATGTCTCACAGAAATACAGACTAGAGTAGGGCAAGTAAGATGTCTCACAGAAATACAGAACAGACTAGAAAAGGGCAAGTAAGATGTCTCACAGAAATACAGACTAGAGTAGGGCAAGTAAGATGTCTCACAGAAATACAGAACAGACTAGAGGAGGGCAAGTAAGATGTCTCACAGAAATACAGAACAGACTAGAGTAGGGCAAGTAAGATGTCTCACAGAAATACAGACTAGAGTAGGGCAAGTAAGATGTCTCACAGAAATACAGACTAGAGTAGGGCAAGTAAGATGTCTCACAGAAATACAGACTAGAGTAGGGCAAGTAAGATGTCTCACAGAAATACAGAACAGACTAGAGGAGGGCAAGTAAGATGTCTCACAGAAATACAGAACAGACTAGAGTAGGGCAAGTAAGATGTCTCACAGAAATACAGACTAGAGTAGGGCAAGTAAGATGTCTCACAGAAATACAGAACAGACTAGAGTAGGGCAAGTAAGATGTCTCACAGAAATACAGAACAGACTAGAGTAGGGCAAGTAAGATGTCTCACAGAAATATAGACTAGAGTAGGACAAGTAAGATGTCTCACAGAAATACAGACTAGAGTAGGGCAAGTAAGATGTCTCACAGAAATACAGAACAGACTAGAGTAGGGCAAGTAAGATGTCTCACAGAAATACAGAACAGACTAGAGGAGGGCAAGCAAGATGTCTCACAGAAATACAGAACAGACTAGAGTAGGGCAAGTAAGATGTCTCACAGAAATACAGAACAGACTAGAGTAGGGCAAGTAAGATGTCTCACAGAAATACAGAACAGACTAGAGTAGGGCAAGTAAGATGTCTCACAGAAATACAGAACAGACTAGAGTAGGGCAAGTAAGATGTCTCACAGAAATACAGAACAGACTAGAGGAGGGCAAGTAAGATGTCTCACAGAAATACAGAACAGACTAGAGTAGGGCAAGTAAGATGTCTCACAGAAATACAGAACAGACTAGAGTAGGGCAAGTAAGATGTCTCACAGAAATACAGAACAGACTAGAGTAGGGCAAGCAAACACTGAAGGTGACCAACTGAAGAAGAAATGACATAATAAGTCCTGGTCACTATAGACTACACACAGCCCAGTGTGTAGTGGTCAACACCAGTTCTGTGTTGCTGGACTATTCTTATTTGGCTCAGTGTAATGTGACGTTCTTACAGTCCGGTCAAGGTTGCAGGCTCACGGTCACCTGTTGATGTGTTTAATGGCCTGCCTCTCTGACAGCATGCACTATACCAGCCCTGTCCATAGCTCATCCGCTGGCCACTGTAGCCTGACTTGCAAGCCTGTCAGCTGGCTTCTATCCTCTGACACCCGCCTTGATTCCATGTTAGTGTTAATTCTTCCGTTATCCTTTGTGTAACTGCTAGTTCATGTCATGCGTATTGTATTGAACACCTGGCTGTGAAGATCAGACAATGAGTAACTCAGCCAGAAAATCTCTGGAGGAGACAGAAATGTGACTTGACAGAGGAATACAGAACATAGCTGGGACAATCACATGTGATCCGACAGGAGACACGTCCCAGACATTGCAAGGAGATGTTGGCCACAGACAGAGCAGAGGCTAACGGGAACATATTGTAACAGCTGGTCAGACAGGAGACATGCCACAGACTTCTTCTTCTTCTTTCGTTCGCTTGAAATATGTCTATAACTGCAAAGCTGTCTCTTGTATGAATTAAACTGTCTTTTTCAGTTCACACAGCGGTCCATAGAGTTTATCTTCCACTGTCGTCTCTCTAGGCCAGAAGGTTTGCCTAGATATGTTATATTTTGGGCAGTCTTGGAGTATGTGCTCTGCTGTCTGCGACGCCAATCCACATGTGCACATGGCTGTTTCACCAATCTTGAATTTTGTATACATGTGGTTGCGTAATCTATTGTGCCCTGTCCTGAGGCGCAGACTTGTTCTGGTCTATCCATAACGTGGTAGTCATCTTGAGCAGGTTTTGGTGGCTTTCTGACTGATTTGATCATTCTTTTCTTTTGTTGGTATGTAACGGGCACATCAGGCTGTTCTTCTTTGGCTCCTTCCTTAGCCAATTGATCAGCTCTGTCGTTTCCGGGTACTCCACTGCTAAGTTCAGAAAGTAGTGTCCTTAGTACTGGCAATTTCCCAGACAGGAGCACCTCGAGTACTGATTTTGCATCTGTCAATAGCACCACAGGTTGTGTACCATTGCTGGTATTTAGTAATTTCTCTGTTGCTATCTTGATTGCCTCAATTTCAGCATCATAGTTATGGAAGTACTTTCCTGTCGGTACTCTAGCTGTGTCCCTAGTATTATTTGGGTATTCTATGTACACTCCCGCTCCTCCATTTCGGACAGCATTTTGTGCTGACCCATCTGTGTAGACTCGGATCCAGAGGCCCTGTGGGTATTCTTCATCAAGGAAGCTGAGAGTGGCTGTTCTGCGCTGCACACTGTTCTGTTCTTCCTTGTCAAATATTCCTCTCACTTTTGTCTGGATTTGTAATGATAGTCTATGCTCATCTTTCCATGGAGTTCGCTCTGGAATAGTTGTTAGGGGGATACCAACTGTGGGCATATAGGTGGTTTCTCTGCAGAGTCGTTTGGCCTGGTGGATAAAACTACTTCTTTTCAACCGCCCCATAGCTAGGTTTTCAAATCTGTTCTTCATAGGGTGGCCTGGCAAGCTGAGGAACTTTTCTGCTTGTATTAGCGTTTTCGTATCTCTGCGCTCACTCAGTGCTCGTGTCCTCTCCATCTTCTCTATTTCCACTATAGGGGTTGATCTCATCCCTCCTGTGGTGACTCTAAGTGCTTGATTTTGCACTTTGTCCAGCGCTTGTAGTGTGGTTTTTGATGCCAAACACTACGCAGGTGACCCGTATTCCAGGTGTGGTCGTATGCTCTGTTGATAAACTTTGCTAAGTATTTTCCCACTGGCTCCCCATGTGGTTCCACTTAGCTTTCTCAGGATGGCTATTTTCCTTCTGGCTTTTGCTACTGCTGTGTTGATGTGCTTTCTCCATGTCAGCCTGCCATCAAATGTTACTCCAAGGTATGTTGGTTCTTTATCTTCCATTGACTTTGCAGTTTCTCAGTTTATTCATGAGACCTTTCCAGACTTTGTCAAAGGCTTTCTTCAAATCTATCCATGCCGCAAGCACCAGCTTCTTCTCTTGGAATGCATCCTCAATTTCTTGAGAGAGGTAGGTTGTCTGACCTTCCGTAGAGTAGCACTGCCTAAAGCCAGCCTGCTGTGGCACAAGGATGTTTTTACTTTCAATGTACCACTGCAGTCTGTGATTGATGATGAGCTCCATTGTTTTGCAGAGACAGCTGGTGAGGCTAATTGGTCTGTAGCTAGAGGCAATGGAACTATCTTTCCCTGATTATAGGAGGGGTATCATGATTGCTTCGCTCCAGGCTTGTGGAACACTGCCTAAGGTACAACTGTTATTGAAGATCTGCAACAGCTTTGCTTTGGCCTCTGTTCCTAGGTTCCTGATCATTTCATTGGAGATACCATCAGCTCCTGGTGACTTTCTCATTTTCAGTTTTGATATGGCTAGTTCCAGTTTGCTGATTGTGATGGGTGCCTCCAGAACCTCATGTACTATTTCCTTCTGTCCTGTATGTTGCAGTTTCTCTCGAATCTCTTGTTGTTTCTCTGGACTAATTTTTAATGAGTCCGCAAAATGGTTAGCTGCTTGCTTTCTTGTTAAGATGTTTCCATCTTTATGTAGTGCAATTTTTGAGTTTCTCCCTGTGCCCTCATCGTTAAGTTGTTTTATTAGCTTCCACAATTTCCTTGTGTCTCTTTCAAAGTTCAGAGAGACTGCTTTTTCCTGCCAGCTTTTCCGTCTAGCCTGCAGCTTGGCCCTTTGAAATTTGGCTTTTGCATGCTGGAATTTATTGTGGTGCTCTTGGCTGGGTGTGGCCTCTGCTTGCTTTCTACATACTTCCACATCCTTATGCAACTGTTCCAGTTCACTACTCCAGTAGGGCTTATATTATTTACGGGCTCCTCTTGGTACTGTTTCTCACGCTGCCTGTAGTATGCATTTCCCAAACTCTTCAACTACTTTATTTATGTCTTTCTCAGTGTTCAGGTTTCTAACCAGTAAGCTGGTGCGATTCCTGTACATTGCCCAGTCTGCTTTCTTGTAGTTCCACCTCGAGAGGGTGCTGCTTTCACTTACAAGCTCATTTTCTACAGTTAGAAAGACTGGCCGATGGTCACTTCCACCAAGTTGTTTCCCAACAATTCGTGTAATGTTCCACTCCAGGTCTGGTGAATGAAAAGCCAGGTCAGGTGTAGTTGTAGAGTACCATGATCTCGAGTAGAAAGTATGTGGGTCGGACGGCTTGTTAACCAAGATGAATCTATTCTCATCCTGCCAGTCTTCCAGTCTCTCTCCTCTCTGGTCCATGTGATCATAGCCCCAACTCTGCGAGTGGCTGTTGAAATCGCCACATACAATCATTTTTTCTGTTAATGGTAGTGTGTCCAGTGCCTGTGGGCGGTCACTTGGACAGTAGTAATTGATCAGATGTAGGTCTGTATAGCCTGTTTTAAGTTTAAGTGTCTGATACTCAGCCCCTTCCATATAGACTTCGATTTGGGAGGCAGTGATGTTATTTTTTACAAGGGTAAGTATCCCACCTTTTCGCCTGTCCTTTCGGTCAGATCGGTAACACTTGTAGCCTCTGATTTTGAAGGCTATATTTTCGTTGAGGTGAGTTTCTTGCAAGCAACATATGCTTACTTTTTCTTGGTACAGGATGTTTTCTAATTCTATTTTTTTTGTTGCTGACTCCCTCCGCATTCCAGTGCATTATTTTAAGTCTTTGTTTAGTATGGCCAGCTGTTCTATTCTCATGTCCCCTGGCTCCACAGGACATCTGAGAAGGACTTCCAGTAGTTGGGGTTGGACCCTTTCGAGACATAGGGCCCAGCACTGCACCTGCCTGGGGGTCCAAAGCAGGGCGAGCACCATAACTTTTAGCAGTAGTCGACATATTCCATTTTGCGTAATTGCGTGGCATCCTGATTTCTGTGGTGCGCCTCTTGGCTGGCTGCCTCCGTCTTCAGCACCTTTCCTTTGCTAGAGCAGACTGTGGTCTCACTCGAGTTTAGATGTGTACACACGCACACACGTGTCTGCACATGCATGTATGTGTATACACATCTAGAGCACACAGGTTATTTTCTGGCGCCAGATACTCGCCGTCGCCCCTTCTCCTGAGTAGAAACTCCCTTAGTAGAAACAGTTCCGCCACGTGAAGGCCAGGAGTTGGACTTTTGCTGCATAGGTTATGTATTCACGAGCCATTGGGGTATTTAAGCAATGTTGGGCGCTCACCCCAACACTGCGCCCCGGCTACATACAGCAACATTTGGAACCATGCCACAGACATTACAAGGAGATGTTGGCCACAGACAGAGCAGAGCAGAGAATAACGGGAACATATTGTAACAGCTGGTCAGACAGGAGACATGCCACAGACATTACAAGGAGATGTTGGCCACAGACAGAGCAGAGGCTAACGGGAACATATTGTAACAACTGATCAGACAAGAGACATGTCACAGACATTACAAGGGGATGTTGGCCACAGACAGTGCAGAGAATAATGGGAACATATTGTCACAATAGGACCAGATTGTAGAGCCTTGTTGTATGAATAAACAGATATGAGAACATGAACTGATACATAGTGCACATGAAGAGAAGTGGTGGAGACATGTGACCACCCTCATACTCTGCTCCAGCACTTGTTGACTGTCACTAGTAACTGAGTGAAGACAAGACTGGTGCCACATAGCGGCACACGCACCACCAAATAGAAAAGGGATATCGTGTTTCAGGAATTGATCCTGGTGTGCATTTTCCTTTGTTTACTTAGCGATATGGCGGGAATCTTCGTTGTTTACATCCACACGATGCTTTCTGGATCAGAGACCCCACATTGTCTTGACACATGCCGACGCATCTCAACTCCAAGACACAAAACTGCTCGTAATAAACAACAGATTAATAAAAACAGCTCACCTCGATGAAACAGACGCAAACCAGCCGTTGGCAATTTCGGCATTTATTACATGCTCTCGCAGAACAACAAAGAACGCTACTCCATATGATAACCTGCCCCTAAATACGGGGACAGGCGGTTATACAGTTATACAGAACCAGCTTCCAAATTCTGCCATTGCTTCAGGAAGGTCGCTCTTTTCCCAAGGATTTACCAGCCGCGTTTAACTCGTCTAAAGGTTATTCCTGTCCCGGTCCCATCACTGTATGAATGTGAAACAGACGATTTCCTCGCTCACTAAGAAGATTGCGCCGACCAGATCCTATCCTCTCCAACACGGAGCCCATAGAAAACACTGCTGTCCTGATGTCCTCTCTCGAAGCGTCTCCCGTTGCCGTCCTATGACGTCGTCCACATCGGCCTTAGTTTCTCATATGGTCATCTAGTTTTGTGACTTGTCTGGGAATATCCCTTTTCTATTTGGTGGTGCGTGTGCCGATATGTGGCATATGGTGTCTAGTTGTCACTGGGTCACCCTCATAACCTGATGACGCATGCACTCAACATGACTAACTTTACCTGAGGGAGGGAGAGTCCGAGACAAGAAGTGAGGAGAGGAGTGTGAGAAAGAGGGAAACACTGAGCGATGACAGATAAATTACCTGCTGGCATTCTCCTTGGCTTGCTCATCATGTTGTTTTTGCAGGATTGCCTAGCCATATAAAACAGGACAAGTGGTTATAGGGCAGTCAAAGACAATATCACGACAGTCAGGCTACACAATGTAACCATATAAAACAGAACAAGTGGTTATAGGACAGTCAAAGACAACATCACGAAAGTCAGACTACACAATGTAGACAAAGTCATACAATAGAAATCACATGGTACATTCAGCTTGGCAGTCTGCTACTCCATCCAGACATATGTTGATGTTAGCATCTCACAGGCAGCACTGCTCCATCCTGTTATATATGTTGATGTTAGCATCCCACAGGCAGCACTGCTCCATCCAGTTATATATGTTGATGTTAGCATCTCACAGGCAGCACTGCTCCATCCAGACACATGTTGATGTTAGCATCTCACAGGCAGCACTGCTCCATCCAGACACATGTTGATGTTAGCATCCCACAGGCAGCACTGCTCCATCCAGACACATGTTGATGTTAGCATCCCACAGGCAGCACTGCTCCATCCTGTTATATATGTTGATGTTAGCATCCCACAGGCAGCACTGCTCCATCCAGACACATATGTTGATGTTAGCATACCACAGACAGCACTGCTCCACCCAGTTATATATGTTGATGTTAGCATCCCACAGGCAGCACTGCTCCACCCAGTTATATATGTTGATGTTAGCATCCCACAGGCAGCACTGCTCCATCCACACACATGTTGATGTTAGCATCCCACAGGCAGCACTGCTCCACCCAGTTATATATGTTGATGTTAGCATCCCACAGGCAGCACTGCTCCCTCCACACACATGTTGATGTTAGCATCCCACAGGCAGCACTGCTCCATCCAGACACACATGTTGATGTTAGCATCCCACAGACAGCACTGCTCCACCCAGTTATATATGTTGATGTTAGCATCCCACAGGCAGCACTGCTCCATCCAGACACATGTTGATGTTAGCATCCCACAGGCAGCACTGCTCCACCCAGTTATATATGTTGATGTTAGCATCCCACAGGCAGCACTGCTCCATCCACACACATGTTGATGTTAGCATCCCACAGGCAGCACTGCTCCACCCAGTTATATATGTTGATGTTAGCATCCCACAGGCAGCACTGCTCCATCCAGACACACATGTTGATGTTAGCATCCCACAGGCAGCACTGCTCCCTCCAGTTATATATGTTGATCTTAGCATCTCACAGGCAGCACTGCTCTATCCAGTTATATATGTTGATGTTAGCATCCCACAGGCAGCACTGCTCCATCCAGTTATATATGTTGATGTTAGCATCTCACAGGCAGCACTGCTCCATCCAGACACATGTTGATGTTAGCATCTCACAGGCAGCACTGCTCCATCCAGACACATGTTGATGTTAGCATCTCACAGGCAGCACTGCTCCATCCAGTTATATATGTTGATGTTAGCATCTCACAGGCAGCACTGCTCCATCCAGACACATGTTGATGTTAGCATCTCACAGGCAGCACTGCTCCATCAAGACACATGTTGATGTTAGCATCTCACAGGCAGCACTGCTCCATCCAGACACATGTTGATGTTAGCATCTCACAGGCAGCACTGCTCCATCCAGACACATGTTGATGTTAGCATCTCACAGGCAGCACTGCTACATCCAGTTATATATGTTGATGTTAGCATCTCACAGGCAGCACTGCTCCATCCAGACACATGTTGATGTTAGCATCCCACAGGCAGCACTGCTCCATCAAGACACATGTTGATGTTAGCATCTCACAGGCAGCACTGCTCCATCCAGACATGTTGATGTTAGCATCTCACAGGCA